>LOEQ01008320.1:12385-23292 GCA_001685075.1 Bramus lutescens
AAAGTGGAAAGTACACTTGAACGCATTGGCACAGGAGACCACTTCCTAAATATAACCCCAGTAGCATGGACACTGAGAGAAACAGTTAATAAATGGGACCTCCCAAAACACTGGAAAGCTTCTATAAAGCAAAGGACATGGTCAGCAAGACAAAATGACAGCCTACAGAATGGGAAAAGATCTTCACCAATCCCGCATCAGACACATCAGTCTGATCTCCAAAATATACAAAGAACTCAAGAAATTGTCCATCAAAAGAACAAATAATCCAATAAAAAAAATGGAGCACTGACCTAAACAGAGAACTCTCAACAGAGGAATCTACAATGGCTGAAAGATACTTAAGGAAATGCTCAATATCCTTAGTCATCAGAGAAATGCAAATCAAAACAACTCTGAGATTCTATCTTACACCTGTAAAAATGGCCAATATCAAAAACACTAATGACAACTTTTGCTAGAGATGCTGTGGGGAAAAGGGAACACTTGGACATCAATGACTTAATGACTTAACCACTCAGATTGCCAGGCTCCTCCCCTTAACGTGTGGGCGGTGATGTGGGTCATGTGGGGACATCGGAGTCTACATGGTGACTTCATGCATCTTTGGACAAGTTTTGCTGCACTGAAAGTTCACTCCACCATCCTTTCCAGAGGAGGTGCGATGCAGTCTCTCACCCATGCCTGGAATCCATGTCAAATTCGTTTGACAATGAGACAACAAGCTTAAAAGCTTCATCTTTATTTTTTCCAGGTCCTGTGATAAAAATAAACTGACAAAAGTAAGTTAAGGGAGAACGGATTCATCCCAGCTTAACATTTCAAACACAGAGCATCCTGGCAGGAGAGTCAAGGTTGTAGACTCTTGCAGCAGCTGGTTTCCTGGCATCCACAAACAGGAATCAGAGAACAATCAGAATATGCAAATGAAGAAGCTCAGCCTGCTTTTCCATTTCCTGCAGTTCAGGACACCTAACCAGAGAAAGTCCCATGAACCCTTAAGATGGGTCTTCCTGCATCATTTAACCACGTCTATCGCTTATTTGCATGCTCAGAGGCTGAGCAATCCTTCATAGATATGCCTGGAGACTTATCTCTGAGGTGACTCTATATTCCATCAAGTTGACAATGGCGATTAAGCATTACAAGGATGCTTGTTTAATAATGGTTGAAAATATACTTTTACCAAGCTGGCTGTGCAAATCTTTTGCTCTCATTTTCCATCAAATATTCCTATTCTGAGAGTTTGCTTTTCTAGGACACGATGTCTTGTGCATAGATATTTTCACTCTGCATCAGTGGCACTTGATAGTGAGATTTTGTTTCTCCTCCTTGAGAAACAGTCAGCTGAATGTCCCAATTGGATTACTAGTTGACTGATGAACTCTCTTGGTCTTTGTCTTTCAGGTAGAAGATACACTGAGCGAGGTCGAGTTTCAGCTCAAGGTGGACCTGCACTTTACGGACAGTGAGCAGCAGTGAGTGTCATGGACGTCCTTGGTCTGTGTAGGGAGGTTTCTTTCTTCACCCTATACCATACTCTTAGGTCTTTCTCAAAGCTAGAATCCTCGTAATTTCTCTGGAATAACTAGTTACTAGTAATCTGAAATGTCCCTCAGATGTTCCAATTTACCAGGAATATGGGATAGACATTGTATTAGTCAAGGTTTTCTAAGGAACAATTCTGATAGCATCACACACACATGTGTACACACACACATGAACACACACACATAAAAGCACATGTACATGCGCAAACACACGAGATTTATTAGATTGACTTTTGTGGTTTGGTCCACATAGTCCAGCAATGGCTGACTCGTGCTAAAGTGGCCAAGAATCCAGTAGTTGCTCAGTCCATGATACTGAATGTCTCTGCAGTCCCAGTCTGGAGCTGAAGGTCTGTGGGGGCGGGAGGAGATTGCGGGAGAGATGCTGATCTTCAGTCTACATTAGGATCCAAAGGAAGTTGGGAGAAGTTGGTGTGATTACCAGGGAAAGAATGATGCAGCAAAAGAATAGACAAAGTTGCCAGCAAGAGTGAGAGCAAGTAGGCAAAAATCCTAGTTCCCCTCTTCCATGTCTCTTTTATGTAGCTGCCACCAGATTTAAGGTGGGTCTTCCTGCTTCAAATAAACTTATCAAGAAAAGCACTCACAGGGGTGCCCAGTAGCTTGGGTTTTAACTGATTCTTGATGCTGTCAAGTTGACAGCTGTGATTTGCCATCACAGCATGTCTGCCAGAGCCTGGAAAGGCTCACTCATTTGGAGCCAGGCTGCTTGGGTTCTGCACACAGAAAACTGTTGGCTTCTTGCCTTATTAATTGGTATCTTTTACTTAAAGCATTTTTTCTATGTGGTACTGACTTGGGGGTTTTAGAGTAATGTCTGCATGTATGAGACAACCAAAACCCCCTTCAAATCATCCTTCCTGGTTTTCCTTGTGTTCATACTGAACATCTGCTATTGTCCTTCAACTCTCTGTGAACTGAAAATCTATTTATGTAAAACTTGCCAAGGAAATAATCAGGGAGCATTTCTCTTCCTTTGCTTAACTGCTTCCTTCAAGTGTGCTCCGTGCCCTCTTCCCTCTATCCTAGGCTGTGCTATTCACCTCTTAAGCCTTTCCACATTCTTTCAGGAATTACATAAACAATCTTTCTCTGAGGTATTAAAAAGTGTGACACCAGAACCTTGAAACGCTCATCTCACTTAAGGTTTATTTCCCACTCAATCGGGCCCTTTAAGCATTCATCTCATTTAAGGTTTATTTCCACTCAGTCAGGAGGTTCCCAAAATCCAAAAAGAGATGGAGGCTTTGTATTCCTTTTTAGCTTGCTTTGTCCCTACCTCTGTGGTTTGTAGATCAGAGAGGATGAGTAAGGAAGATAACAGTAAAAGGCTGGGGAGTCATTTGAGTGCAGGTAAGCAGTGTCCTTTCTAGGGTAAATGCTCAGTCATCATTAGATTTCTCATGAGTTACTTGCTGCTATGACCATGATGCACATCTCCTCCCCAACTCTGCCCCATCCCTGAAATTTGGTGATAAACTCGAGCCTCTTGTGGCCACTCATGACTTCTAGGAAAATATTTGTGGCTGATCCTTTCCATAGAATCCGCATGTGGTCCATGGGGGCTGTGTAAAGTTATTTTAATCCCCTTCCTAAAATTGTAGGAGCTATTCTGTACAGATTGCTTTCCCATCAAAGCTATTCAAACCCAGCTATTATCCAGAGAGATAGTGCAGGATAAATCAGGCACCGGAACTCTACATCAACAGCTCTAAGACACAGAAGGCCATTACCTCCTCAGAACTCCTTCTTTGGTTTTAGTGTACAAAAAGATGATAGTCCTTTCCTCTCTATCTCATTAGAAGGAACTCCCATTCTCTTGTATAGCTAGGATCAACATAATAAAAATGGCAACACTACCAAAAGCCATCTATAGATTCAGTGCAATCCCCACCAAAATCCCAACACAATTCTTCACAGACCTTGAAAGACCAATACTCAACTTCATATGGAAAAATAAAAAACCCAAGATAGCTTAAACAATCCTGTACAATACAGAAACTTCTGACGGCATCACCATCCCTGACATCAAGCTCTATTATAAAACTACAGTGATGAAAACAATTTGGTGTTGGCATAAAAACAAACAGGTTGACCAATGGAATAGAATCAAAGACCCGGGATATTAATCCGCACACCTATGAACACCTGATTTAGATAGCAGCTAAATTTATACAATGGATAAAAGAAATTCACATCTTCAACAAATGGTGCTGGCGTAACCAGATGTCAACATGTAGAAGAATGCAAATAGATCCTTATCTATCACCATGCACAAAACTCAAGCCCAAATGGATTAAAGACCTCAATATAAATCTGACCACACTGAACCTGACAGAAGAGAAAGTAGCTTTCAATGCATGGACACTGGAGACCACTTCCTAAATCCCTTTTCCTTTTGAAGAACAGGAACTGGAGTTTGGGTGGGGACTAAGAGTGGCAGAACAGGGTCTAATTTGTCAGACTTGGTTTCTCTTCCCTTCCTTGGAGTTCAGACTCTCTCTATTTAGGACTTCCTTGAGGGTTCTCACAATAATGGAAACTGAATCATTGTGACTCTGAAGCAAAGAAGAACCTCTACTAAGATGTCAAGAGATTTGGTGGGATTGATTCATTGAGAAGAAATGTGTATTAAATTGTAGCTGATAAGACCTTGTCTCTGGGCTGCCAAGACTATTCATGTTCCTGACATAGTGTCTGGTCTCAACAGCACACATTTCTCTCCCTTGAGAATAACTTGCCCCCCACCTGTGTGTGTGCGCGCACACACACACACACACATACAGACACATACACACACAAACACACACACCTGTTTCTTGCTAAGAATCTTTAATATGGTGTTTCCTCTGTGGTGGTGGATACTAAAGGAAGTCCATATATCCATTAGCATCAAAGTCCCTGCTTCTATTGTTTTCATGACTCTCCGTATGATCTGAGATCTCTATAATAACTTTCCTAGCAACCACTCAGTGTGAGACCCCTAAACCTCACGGCTTCATCAACTTCCATCCATTGCTCCACAGGATGCATGTCCAGTTGGGTTTAGAACCATGCCATCAATTATAAACTTAGCACAGAAATTATTGTCTGGCAAGGTCTTCTAGAAGTTTTAAAGATGTATCACAGTGGATACTGTAATTTAGGTTTCTTTTTTTCTTGCCAACAGAAGAGCAGTTAATGGAGAGACTGACACAGGAATCTAATCATACAAAAACATGCAAAATATAGCAACTTAGGTTCAGAAATCTTCAATTAGAACATGTGGGACATCAGAAGGTCTAGTCTACAGTTAAGCTTCAGATCATTGTTGTCCAAATTAAAGTGATCAAGAAGGCTGACAGCTTGCTGACACCCACGGCTTGGATTCTCTACCTTTCTTTATATGGGTTCTTCCTGGTTAAAACAAAGAACGTGTTACGCATATTCACAATGGGCACCCAGGGTCCAATGGTTGGTGTAACCTTAGCCACAAACGGCAAAGACCACAAGGAAAGACTGACACTGGGTCGGGCTGTGGGATTCTTCACCGTCTCCCTTCCCTCTCTGTAATCTATGTGCTTATCCGTGGAGAAATAGATCCTCTTTGTTGTGTTCCTGGAAGATTCCTATAGTGGCTTTCCTTATGTTCTGACTCTCTGCATCCAGAGCCACAGAGACTGTTTTCAGCAATTATGACTAGACAAACATTATTCTCCCTTTTTGTATCTTCTGGGTTAGTCTGTGGGCTATATTTTAGGATTGGGCGTACAAAGTGCTTCAGCAATGTGCCCTGGGTCTTTGTCCATTCAGTCAATCAGTTGACATTTTCATAACCATGGGCTTGATCACCTTCTCCATCATGTCTGTACCAGTGAGATGTCAGAGATGTGAACATGAGTTAGTCACCGCTCCTGCCCTTGGGGGGGTAGAGATCCCGCACAATTAACAACCTCACAAGATCTCTTCAGCATTTTAAGAGTAGTGTTCATCCTGGGGGTGGGGTGAAAAAAGGGGGAAGTGTCCAAGAGATTTGCAGTCATGAGATGATGATCCTTGGAAAGATATGACCATCTTTACCGTCCCTGAGGTTCAGGTTTACCTGCAGTGACAGAAGAACTGAGACCCAGAGTTGTTCTGTAGCCTTCATTCTTCGTTTGCCAATTGTGGTACAAATTCTTTCAGCCAGGCCGCATATTACAGGATTGAGTAAGATGATGAGACTATACATGTTGTCAGCAACTTGAGTGACAGCATGGCCAACCAACCATGCTCCTATAAGCTCACCCACTTGCCTTCCAGGCTGAGAGATGTGACCGGAACACCGATGATCAGCAGCCGCACGCTTGGCCTGCACTTTCACCCCCGGAGGGGTCTGCACCACCAAGTCCCTGTCATGTTTGACTACTTCCACCTGTCGGTGATCTCCGTGACCATCCACGCTGCCCTGGTAGCTCTGCAGCAACCTTTGATCAGGTATGAAGTTAGAGGCCTCCCTAACATTCATCCCGTGCATCACAGAGAGACACAGCTTGTCATAAGTGTTCAGCACACACCAGAAAGGTGGTCCATGGCTGCTGACTTAAGCTTGGGTCTTCAGCTGGCCCACAGAAGAAGTAGGCGAAAGCTTGGGACAGGCTCAGCGTCACAGAGGACAATGGGGGAATTTTTTTTGGGGGGGGGATAACATATAAACTGGAGATCACACTTCATGGATTTGGATTCTTCCCCTGGCCTTACTTGTCTCTAGCTGTGCCTTGAGAAGTTCCTCATGTTTCTTAGCTACATAATCTCTGTGTGTAAAATAAGAACACCAACATCTATATAAAACTTTTTGAAATTTTTAAATTCATTTGATATTTTGGGGTATCTGTAAGGTTCCTAGTACTTTATTATTTAATATTCAATTTAAGCTTAAATAATTCATTCCTTGACACCTTCATACGTGTATAAAATGCACATTATTCTTACTCCCACCTTTTTTCTCACTATCTCACTCCTGTCAAGCTCCTTTCTTCCTTATGAGTTCCTTTAGCACAATCATGTCTTTTCTTATTTTGTGGCCCACTGAGTTTAATGAGGGTCATTCGTGGAACCTTTTAGTGGATCCCAGTGGAGGCCAGGGCTAGTTCATAACAAGTGTGAAAATCTCTTTCTTTCCCCAGTCACTGTTTGTTCAAATGCAGGTCTGCTTGTAAGATAGTTTGCCTTTGCCCTTCATTGACTCACCCTACAGCAGCTCCAAGGTGCAGAGGAGAACTTGGGTTTCATTAGTTCTACAAGGGAAGGGAGAGCGTTCTTAAGGGTGATTGTAGTGGGCCATGCATGGCCATCCATCATGGTCCCAGGATGGCTGAATATGTCCCTTCAGATCATTTTAAACAGGGAGAATAAACAGTTGTTCATGTGTGCAATAAGGTATTTGGGGTATATTCTTGTAACACTGAGGAAGGAAAACTATCTAATTTCTGTTTTCTAGATAGTTTCTATGAGTTTGCATGCATGTGTGTGAGAAAAGGCAGAATCCTTGCTGGTTTCTATGTCCATAACCTAAAAAGTCTACTGTCTGTTAGAGTCTGGGAATAGAAAATGAGATATGACTTCTTCCTTGACCCAGTTTTATTCATCTGTGGATGGCCAACTGGGTGCTACTGGCCAACTGGGTCGTTTCTGATTCTGAATGAGACTGATAGAGATACTGGATATGTATTGAGTAACTAGGATGAAAAGCATTGCCCAACAAGAGAGTAAGTGTGGCTGTTGGCTAAGGTGAAGTGATTCGTGAAGGATTTCATGGCGCAAGTTTGGGGAAGTGTTAGCGTTTAGCTGTGGAAAAGCCTGCACAGGAATTAAATCAGAGCAGATAGCAAAGAGAAGAGAAAATGGGAAAGTAATAGGGACAGACAGTTGGTAAGCAGCAGCTCTAGGCCTGGAGCTGAGAGGCATTGTCAAATAGTTTGTGTCCTTCTGTACCTGACTGTGCCTAACCTTCTTCTGCCCAAAACTTTGCTGAGCACTTCAATTGAAGCTGTTCCTACACTGAAGGTCCTGGGCTGAGGGGAAAAAAGGGACAAGGACCAGGGGCCTGTGGTTTCCATTCTTCTTCACTTCTAATGGGTGTCTATGGGGGCCTACTGTTCTCCAGCAGAAGGATCAGAATCCACACACAGTGTGTCTGAGAGGAACATGTAGGGTCCTTTGAAGCACGATTTATAAAAACTGAGCGATAGAAATTGGAGTTCAACCTAAAGACCAGAAAAGCAAAGCAACTAGCCACTGCCTCTTACCTCAACCTCAGTCCAAAAATGACAATCCTGCCTTTAGCTACTGGGATTAAAGGTGTGTGTTACCACTGCCTGGTATGTAAGGCTGACCAATAAATAGGGCATTTTTACTCTTTGATCGTCAGGCAACATTTATTTATTAAAATTCAAATGAAATATCACTACAGTCCTCAGCACAGACCTCTTCTTTAGATAGCTGCGTCCAGTGTGTTGAGCTGATATGTGTATTTTGAACTACATAGGGTGAGTGTTATAGCAGAATGTTAGAAAAACATTACAAGGTAGGAACAGGGGAAAGCAACCATGACCTTGGAAGCTGCAACAGAAGTAGAATCAAGAAAATCGAAGAGTTCAGGTCTCCTGCAGAGCATGTTCCCTAGCTGGGTGATTCCCTCTGATCAAGGCTGCTTCAGTGCATGGCTCAGTGTGGGATCTGTGTGCCAAGGGTAAGACAGAGCAGGTGTACCCTGAGATCAGTGGAGACTGTTCATCTGGAGGACAGGCAACAACCCAGATGGGAAAGGAAGTGACCCTTCCGGGGGTTCTGTGTCCTAGAGAGTAAGCTATGCCCATGCAGCTAGAGTTAGGAATATCTGGCTGCTAAATTCCTCCATTTACTTTCTGAGGATCTTTGAATAGTTGATCTCATGTCTCTGGATGCCTGTTTCACCATATAGACACATACATATACATGTGAACAAATATTTTTGTGATAATAAACTGACAGATATTATGACTGTACATAATAAAAATGTGTAGACTGTCCCACATGATGAACATGTGTGTAATAAAGGCTCCAGAAGCCATTCTAGGAATATGAAAGCTAGCAGTTCTGAGATGCATGTATTGTACCCCTGGCTGTTAAGAGACTCAGAGTCTAGAAGAAATCCAGGTGGTAAGCTTCCAAACTGAGGGGTATGCAAACTACTGGCAAGGCCTGGGTTAGGTAGCAGTTTGAAGAATGGGCTTCAGGACTGGGTAGTCCCCAGTGCCAAATCTGAGATTCTATTTTCTAACTCTGTACACTTGAGCATGCAAGATTCAGGTTCAGGCAGCAGCAGACATTTGGAAGGATTCAATGACAGCACATGGGAAGCCCTTGGGTATGCATGTGTCCAGGAGATTAATTTTTGTTTAGCAGCCACTGTATTCTGGACCACCCATTTGGCACTGTTAAGCCCCTGACAAATGGCAGGAAGATTTCTGCACAGGGATGTGCACCTCTCCTTGTGACTCAGAGGGAAGCTTTACAGAAGACATTGCTCTACCCAGGGGACAAGAGCGTGACAGTGAAAATTGAATTTGGGAAGGTAAATTAGAGTCAGATTTTGGCAGTGTAATTAATGATGCATCCAGGGGTTGGACACGAATTAGTTGAGTATAAAGAGGCACTGAAGGCTTATGCCTCAGAACAATCCTCAAGACATACCCACTCAAGCTTCATCAGGCAGTAGGGTCACTAGTGCAGGCAGGAGGACAACTGAGATGTCCAAAGGCTTCCCAGCACCTGACATCACCTTTTGGCTCTAATGTTGCTAGGGACTCTGATGCTATCTTACCGTGGGTTTTGAACCAGGATGTCTTAGCAGAAACTTTAACCTTTCGGTAGGAGCAGACTCGGCAAGTTTGTCGGCAGCAGCCTTCCAGATGGGAGCAGGCGCAGCTGCTGAAGAGTTAAACTTCACAGATGGGGTAAAAATAGAACCGCCTTCCACTCTCTGGGTTTTGCAAGAAGAATTTCTGTCTTGACACATGGTACCTTGGAACAAAGGGAACCCTTTAAGCTTGTGGGAAATACCTGTCAAATAGGGTAAGCCCCAGCTTTTCCAGAAAAGCACGCTCCTAGGATCAGTTAGGTCCAACACGGATGCAGCGGCTGTGAAACTGAAATTTCACCTCAAAAGACCCTTAGCCTTTGCTCGGAACAACCAAAGAAAATCTAGTTTTTAATAGTTTTTAATTCTTCAAATAGGTAAAGTCGAGTGTCTCCTAGGGGCTCCCTCAAGTAGAGATGCCAACTAAAAGCCATAATTAAATAGCAAGTATTTTTGTCCTTTGTTGGCAGATATCCCAAGGAAGGGATCATGATTCCTTATGTACACACACTTTTTTTTTCTTCTAGAATGTTCCTACCAGTACCTTCTGGCTGTATGGTAAATTTGCTTTAACTCTCAGTTCAATACAAATCCAAAGGCAGATATGATGAGGCACATCTGTAATGTTAGCACTCAGGAAGTTGGGGCAGGAGGATCAGGAACTTGGCCAAGCTGGTATATATATATATATAATCTCCATGTCTCAAAAGAACAAAACGAAACAAAGCAAATTTAAATACTATTAGTATTCTATAATACAATTGTCCCTCAGTAAGGCAAGGCATCCTCAGGTACCAGTTAGATTTTCAAGAATACTTACTAGCAAATTTTATTCAGTGTCATTGTTTGCTAGACCTTACACTTAAAGCTAACGTTTGCAACTATCAGGAGTCTCCATGATACCCCATCGCTCAAGTGCATTAATCCTTCTGACAGGAGATGACGTAGGAGGTTCAAATCCAGCCTGGGTCCTCTTATGTAGGTGGTGCCGCTGGTTAGGAACTCCTGCTAGCTGGTGTAAGTTCCACATTGTTGTGGTTGCCTACTGTGCCACACCACTTCTGTGTACTCAGCCCTTTCATCCAGCTCACTTCATACACTTCTCTATGCCCATTGGCTGCTGTGTGTCCCCAGCACCTCCCAACATAGACTGATTGGTTTGAGTCCCCTTTTAGGCCAATGTGTGCTTAAGGTGTAAGTGACACATTACCACTTCGCCACTCTAACACCTCATGTGCTCTCTGGCTTGTGGCATTAGACTAATAATTTTTGGTAAATGAATTCAATAAAAATATACCGTAACTTTATTTCTCTGCTAATATTGCTACCAGAAGCATGAGTTCCTTGCCTGAAATCTGCCTCTCTTATTGCAAACACCTAGGGCAAAGATGGTGACATCTGAGATCATTCATGGTAGAGACCATTTCATTTTTTTCTTTCTTTCTTTCTTTCTTTCTTTCTTTCTTTCTTTCTTTCTT
>LOEQ01008320.1:23303-53639 GCA_001685075.1 Bramus lutescens
CTTTCTTTCTTTCTTTCTTTCTTTCTTTCTTTCTTTCTTTCTTTCTTTTTACCATGAGAGACTATTAGTCTCTTTGGGAGATTAAAACATACCTATAAAATGATAAATATAGAATTAAAAACATGTCTAAATAAGCTATTAGATTTTTAATTTCTTTAGAACTTCATACACAAGTACTGAATTTACATTATTTTCACCCTCTCTCTCCCCTTTCCAACTTCTCCTGTGTCCCCTGTGGTCCCTCTCATATTCATGACCTTTTCTTCTTTAATTACTATCATTACATTTATATATATATACCTGTTTATTTGAGTAAGTGTTGCTGATAATGTGTGTGTGCATGTGTGTGTGTGTGTTTTGTGTGTGTGTGCGCACATGTGCATGCACACACTTAGGGATGATAACTGGTCTTGGAAAAACTATCAGGTGGCTTGTCCCTGCAGAAGAATGATTTTTTTTTACCCCCTTAGTCCATTAGTTGCCCGAAGCTCTTCATTTGGGGTTAAGGTCTTGTGAAATTTCACAGTGGCATGACAACTGGTAAACTTACTGTGAAAGTCTTGTTTAGGCAGCTGTATTTTTGAGATTTCATGCGTGCAGCTTCCCTGTTATATATAGAAGACACGATCTCACATACTATCCTGAATACATAAAATCTCATCTGAGTCAGTAGAGCTTTAATAGATGATATTTGAAGGAAAGGGAAAACAGTGTAAGCAGTTTTATTCTGATTGGTTATTGGAGGAGAATCACAAAGGTTAATGTAGAAGGACTGACCATATACCTAAATATCATAAGGCCACACGATCTCATCACATTACTAAATCTCCTTTGAGTCTAAGATTGATCATGGCCAGATGACCTGCCGGATGACCTTTATAATGAATCAGAATTGGACAAAAAAAAAAACAAAACAAAAACAAAAAGTGTTTTTTTTCTTTTGATGAGATTACAGCATTCCTAGATAACAGAGATACAGGAATACATTATTGATTAAAGCAGTCTAGGACATATCACAGGAGTCTTTCACGGATCGCGGAGATGAACATCGTTTTATGGCTTCCACAGAAAGGCAAGTAGAAGCAAGGAGGGACTAAGGTTAGAAAGAGCTTATGCAAGGCAATGACTCCATGAGGGCAGAAGTAGATCTCAAGAGCATGATTAAATTGGGGGGTGTCTTCTACTCTGGTCAGGAGTTCCTTCTAGCTGCTTCCCAGGAAGATGATTCCCTAGGACATACCCTCAATCACCTCTCAGTCAGAGGACATACAGGAGTTGGGATATCTCTCTGTACCTCTACTGATGTGCACATCCAAGAATACTCACCCATTAAATAGCATTGGAAACACAACATCCAGACCCTCCTGCTGAACACCACTTTAATCTGTACCACAGGCTCCTCGGTTGCAGCCCAGAGGGAGCTGATTTAACACATGGTGGCTTACTCACCTCCTGTTTTCCCCTTTTCATTACAGTTTCACTCGCCCAGGAAGAGGCTCCTGGTTAGGGAAAGGTGGCCTAGACGCAGGACCAGAACAGCCCACTATTTCTCTGGAAAACTTGGTCTTTGGAGCTGGATACTGCAAGCCAACTTCCTCAGAGGTAATGTGCATGGGAGCCATGACCCCAGGATCCCATGACCTGCAATTCTTACCTTGAAAGAGTGTGTCCTATGAGGTTCCTTCTTCTATCAAATGTTTCTTTAGGGCAATCTTTGTTTATTTCTTTCAAGGTCCATTCATCCTTTGACTTTTGACTAATCATCTCTTAGATGTTTTCTGAGTGTCAAGCCCTGTAACAGATGTAGTGAGTATTCTTCTCCTGTGGTCCCTTACTTTTAGTCCTTTTGGAGATAAGAGCTCTCCAGAACCTAGGTGGTGGTACTCCTGTGAGGTCGTTTCCTTCACACTATGTGGTGATATGGAATGTCTGTTGGTACTGCGTCATGCCTGCTTTCTAAACCTGGATCCAACTCTTCATTCTCTCTGTGTTTCCCTCTCCCCACCTCTAGAGCAGCATCAGCAAGAACCACTAATGTCATGTATAGTTATGTACACACAATGCTGTCCCAAATTAAAGTTCTTTGGCTCATACATGGTCTTTAGGTGCTGTTTAATAAATACATATGACTACCTTTCCATTCCCTTTGCTTCTTCCCAAGAAGGACCTGACGTTGCTCTTATTTCATCACTGCCTGTATTGCTCATTAACACATGTGGCATTTTTGTTAGTGTATTCTTCAGATATATCCAGCTAGTATTACTCAGGGTTGCCCAGAGACATAGAACCAATAGGAATGATTTCTCCATTGTTGTTGTGAATTGACTCACAAGATTCTGGAGGCTGAGAAAGCTGCAAATCTGCTTCACCAAGCTGGAGACCAAAGAGAGCTGATGGCAGAGTTCTAGGCCAAGCCGAATTCCAGAAGCTGGATAACATTGTCACTTATGAAGGACAACTGTTTGCTTTGTTATAGTCGGAAAATCAGTAGATTGACCCAGCTAGGTCACATGGAGAGGCAGATCTCTTTCCCTCAGGGAGGTCTTTTGTTCAGTTCAAACAGTTCTCAGAGACACCCATCTTGGCAGCCACAACAATGTTTAACCAAGCATCTAGTCACTCCATGACCCAGGCAGGCAGACACAAGAATTTTATCGTGTTTAAGCCAGAGTAGGCATGTGAAAGACTGCCTAGCCAGTTCTGGCACCTTGTGCTACAGAATGCTCTTTGGCCAGACAGTTCAGGATATGAAGGAAAATAGCCTGTTCTTCTGGATTTTCCCTGTTTGGGATCTAGTCAGGAGATCCAGTTGCAAATGTGAGCCTAGTCCCATCTCTATCTGGGTTAAGTTGCTATGTCACATGTCTTCATGGTCCTGAGGTCTCCAAAGGGGGACAGCCACAATTTCCCTAAAGGATGGAAAATTGAATCTATAGTAGGGCTTATTTTCATGCGTGGAGCTGGCTCTGGAGAACAATAAGAACAGAATGATTGTACACGCTCAGTACCTCTGGTACCCACCAAGCTTCCTGGAAGCTAATGTGTTTACCTCCTACACAGGAGCCTCAAATGAGTGAGGGGAAGATGGGACAGCTAAGAGCCTGCCAGCATAACATGGGCATTTCTCTTACCTTCCTCTGCATCACCCACGCATTTCAGCATGGGATGTGGTCTGATTAGAAGGCTCCCCATCCCAATGTCTACAGCAGACATCCTCCCTCAGCAGATGTGTAGTGTGTCCCCAAGTCATCTGCCAATTCCCTTGCTACTGAGATGTTAACAACTGACTCCCACACAGGAACAGTCATTCTGTCCAGTTTCCAATCACAGTTCAACTTTCCCTGTGCCAAGTTCTGCCCCTCTCGCAGCACTATATGGTGGTTTTAAGGGTCTCCCTGATAGATGTATCGCCTGAAAACCTTCAGCTCAGAGTCCTGCTGAGGGAATATGGCCAGAGATATTGATGATTGATAGCATTCACAGCCTAATTCAAAACATCTATATCAGGGCCCTCGTACGCTGAGGCCTTAGCTGATGCCGCTGAAGTGTGTGAAAGTGTGATGCTCCATCTACTAGGGAGGTTCTCTGGTGCTCAGTGTCATTGGCATCAACCAAAACCATTTGTACCAGCACTGCGCAAATGGTGCTGTCTGATTCCCCAAATGCTTGATTGATCTCCGGCTCTCCCGTGCAGGTGCTCTGCATAGTTCAGAGCTTCTTTCTCTAGGACTTAACAAGACACCCGCCCTGTGAAACCAGTACCCAAGCAATGTGTGTTGAATGGAAGGTTGAAACAACTGTGTACATCATGCTGGTGCAGAGTTGAACAGCTAGAGTTTCAGGAGAGAGATCACTCACCCTAACAGACAGAAAGTAAGGGAGGAGCCACGGTGTAATAGACCATGTTGAGAGATTGCAAAGACACCAGAACAAGCACTGGGCAGGGTAGCCATCACTGTAGTACATTCCAGCCCACTGAACTTGTCCACATGTCCTGGCACACTGCCAGAGACTGTTGTAATGTGTCCCCTGCTGTGACAAACACTGACAGTTTGTGGAAACTTGGTGCTTACAGAAACTGTAAGTTTGTTCAGCTGTGAAATGGGTCTGTCTTTTTGGAAGATTTCAGAGATTTATATGTGTAAATACTTTATATCACTGGGCTTGGCAGGCAGATGATGCAGTATAGTGGGAGTTTGTTTGTTTGTTTGTTTTTCCATTTTTTTCTTGGCTGTTTCTGTGCCTCTGTGTCAAAATTAAAAGTGTCCGCCTTTCATATGTTCAGAGAGAAAGACTGGTTTGTGAGTCTTGGCACTGGACTTGCTCCTGAAAGTTGGCTCCTTGAGTTGTTTTAAGGGCTCTGTTCTTTTCCTGTGTATTTCCCATTTGGGTCCCATCCAATTATGCGGAGTCATTGCTGTGTGCCCACTCTGCACCTTCCCACCAGGCAAGGCTGCCAAGCAGAGAATCCAATCTTAGTTCCACATTCCTTTGAGAGCTTTGTATCCAAATCTCAAGCAGCCCGGAACATTAGCAGGCAGAAGTGGAATCCGCACGGACTGCCGCATCAGCTGGAGGCATCCAAGACAGGTGCTCCTCTCAGTAAGACCTTCCTGGCAGAGGCCTGGGAAAAAACCAGAGATTCGTGGCATAGTGAGCTTGTTGGAACGAATAGTATCCCAGGAAGGTAAGGGGTGATGTTGCAGTGGAACCGCCCCATTTCTCGGATCACTACAACCACTGCTACCACCATCACCAACAGCAAGCTTTCCCTTTAACTATGAGAAGTGTGATGTTGGTCATTTTAATTCCCACCTATTGTCACCTGCTCTCCCTTAAGATGTCATTTACAGCTGCTCCCTGACACCAGGTGGATGGAATGTCAGATGATATATATCTCTATGTCTTCCACTTACAGAGTTCCCCTGTGCAGCTCTCGCTTCTCTTTAGCTCCCTGTGTGTACCTGGCTCCTACTTTCTTCAGAGAACATTGGTTGAGCTGTTGTCTTGTACTTTTAATCTCCATTTCGCTGATGATTGCTAGTGGTGAAACGTTTTCACTGAAACTCATTGCCCCCCTGCTCCATCCCCTTTGGGGGAATGCCCATGTGAACAATTTGTCTATTTGTAAATTTGCTCATCTTTGATGACTTAGTTTTGTTTAGTCATAGGAGTTCCTCATGCAAGTTGGATATTAGCTCTTCATCAAATCGCAGCTGAAACTGGTTGCCCCATCTCTTCCATTGTGTTTGCAGCACATGGCTTCTCCCTTTGCAAAAAAAGAGCCTTGTTTGGCACAGCCCCACTTGGCTCTTCCCTTCCTGCTGCCGTGCAGCCTCAGCAGCATAAATATCCTCAAGTTTCCTTTTACATTTTGCCCAGGGTTTTTTATAGTTTCAGGTCTGACACTACAATCGTCTATACATTTGAGATGATTATGGTGTATGGGGTGAGGAATGAGTTCAGTATGGATCCATTCTTTTATGTATGGTTGTGCAATTCAAACACTGTGTGAAAGACTATCCGTGTCCCATTTTGTGGCCTTGGCACTATTCAGTGACAGTGTGGATTTATTGCTGAGATGTCTGCTCTTTTTAAAGGTGAGTTATGGTGATATGAGTTCTGTGGAAAAAATGCAACATGCTTACTTTATTTAATGACTCGGGGTGGGCTTGCCATTCTGTTTGGTTGGTTTCTGTGCAGTGTCTATGATTGTAACTCACCACGTGAGACATCGCCATTCTTCTCTCTATCCTGAAATCATAGGCTACGATACTTCCTGCTTTATCTCACAGATGTGGCTGTTCAGGGTCCTTAGTGTCCCTTAGGATTATATTCTGTGACTTAAGTCATTCACAGAAAAAAAATACTGTGTGAAATAGCTAGAGACCAGCACATAGCAAGGAATGGAACTGTGTCGGTCACCAGGGATATAGGGAAGGAGAGGAGGTTGGGGTTTTGATCTTGTGTGATGAGAGAGGTTCCCTGAAAGCACTGGGATGCTCTGCACTCCATCCTGCTCGGTGTGCTTACAGTTTGGTTAAAAGCACTCTCACTTGAATTTTAAAAAGAAAAAGAAAAAAAATTGTCATAATCAGAAAGACCAGAAAAAACCACCAAGCCATAGTTATTTTAAAAAATGATTTGTAGTTCAAAAGCTAATGTGTTTTAATATTTTAAGAATTTGAATGGTGATCATTCCTGTGCTTCCCTCATTTATATAAATTGACTGACATTTTTTCTCGTTTAAATGCCTGTCTGGTTTAACGAAATCATCAGGAAATGTTGCAGGTTGTTTGTATGGCATATGGGCTAGGGTGGGCAGGTGATTCAGTATAATTCCATGGGTCATTTCTAAAGGAGCACATGCATCTATGACAGAAGGCCTTGCATCCAAACTGTACGGTATTGTTTGTTTATTCCATTCTCCCGTGGCTGGAGACAACCCTGATTTCATGCAGCTGAGGCTGGATGCCTTGTTCCTGACTAATTCATATCACAGGTCTCAGGAAGGAATCTTCACCTTCCATAGGCCATCCAGTGTCACACATCACCTCACTGGTACCCAGCATGTCTCCTGGTACACCGCAAACACTTAACAAAAGGTTTTGAATAAACGCAAGGCAGAGGATCAACAAGGTCACAGGCAAGAGCAACAGACTTGGAGTGAATGCCAGGGTGGTGCTAAGGTAACGTTTTCCCTGTGGGTTACCTGTGGGTGTTTGCTCCAGTCCTGCCACTGCCTTAAACCTCTGTTTCTTTATTGGGAGAGTAGAATCTGCTTGCACGGGAGGTTTGTCTGCAGCTTGTGATGACAAAGCAATTTCCATCTCATCCCATCTTCTGCTTTATGCCTTCTTGGTGGCTACCCCACGGCAGTGTGAGGGCAAACACCACCAACCCATCTAGCTGTTCACAGAAGTCTGCTTGCTAAGTGCTGTTATTCTCATCATGTGACTGGAGGGACTTGAAATCTGATGACTGAAGCAAATCGGCCAGAGCATGAAGCCAGATGAACTGTGTGGAGCTCTTATGTCATCTGCGTTTAGATTCGCCTTTCTCCTGCTCATCCCCATAGTGCCCAGCTCAGGCCATGCTCTCACATTCTCCATTCAGGACTTACTGGTCAGCAACAGGTGCCTCCTCAATAACTAACCATGTTAATGTTTGCTCCGCATTGGATGGCTGAACCTGCATTTTCGCTGATAGTCACATGGTGTGCATTCTCCTGGAGAGTGCTCAAGTTTAATCCTTCACTTAGGAATTCCAAGGCGGCCAGTGTGACCAGTCAAGGGGCTGGGAATATATCATGAGTGACCCTGTTGTAGGCATGCTTTTGAGCCTGCTCATGTGTTCAGGGTTGTGTACCTCACAGCATAGAAGTAGATCAGGTACACCTGACTGGAAATAGAACAGTTTATTAAAAAAAATAAAATACCCTGGAGAATGGGGCGGGGTAGTGAGCTAGGGGAAAAACAGATGCTTATAACCACTGAGCCTGGGATGGCGTGGTCCTTGACCTGGCATTTGCATGGCATCCAACTTTGTATATTCTGTGCTTTTCTTGAACACCCTCTGTTGTCTGAAGCCAAGGTGGGGAGGGGCTTCCAGGCTTTCTCTGCCTCCTGGTTTCTTTTATATTTTATTCTTCATGTAGCTTTCCCAGCCTCTCTTCTCCTGTCACAACCTGATGGCTTGGGGCCCTGTGAACCAGGGTAGCACAGATAAGTCATAAATAGTCTATAATCGGGATTCTAAAGACAGTCGTAATTATCATTCTTGCTTGTGGCATACTGATTGGTGGTAAACACAGTTTCGGACAGAGGGAAGGACAGATGCTGCTGCAGCGGTCCCAGAAATAGTAGAGTAGTGGCCAGAGGCAAAGAGGGGAGGAGGTAATTAAAGCAGAGAAGAGACAGACACAGATGGCAGAGGTATGGCTATAGAAGAAGGGAGGGAACCTGCAGCCTGCAGCGAAGCAGACTTCAAAATTTTCTGTCATGAATTACAAAGGCTTGACCATGAGCTAGCACCCTACTGAGGGGAATTAGCAATACTGACTTACACTAAAGTGTGAATGGCTGAAACTATTCCTTTTGAAATACCTTAATCCAGGTTCTCTCTCTCTCTCTCTCTCTCTCTCTCTCTCTCTCTCTCTCTCTCTCCCTGTGTGTGTGTGTGAGAGAGAGATGTGTGTTACATGTCCACTTACATACATTATATATGTATTTTAAGTAAACATAAAGTAATATCTCCCTGTGACTTTTAGTCATATTTAGTGTTCTTTCATCCATCTCCCTCTGTATGACCCTGCTTCCCAGCTCTCCAGATAAAGCACACCTTCCCCATTTTTCTTATTTAGCCATAGTAGCAACTAATGACCCCTGAGAGATGGAAAATTAGCCCCTCCCAAAACCTTGATGTAGCCTGAGGTTAGGTTCCTATTGCTGATGACGACACACACATACATGTTGGGGATGACTATAGCTGGCGGTCACACAAAAGCATCTTTCCTGTCATCTAGCTTTCATGCCTGCAACAAATATTATGCAAGCTGCCAAAGGAGGGAAGTAATTAAACTGTCCTATTCAGCTGCAGCACCTATGAATCATGATAAGGACCATCATGGAATAAATACAAAAGGTAATATAACTGGTACATGGGTGTGTGTGTGGGGGGGGGCAACAGCTACCTAACTGGATTCAAGATCCACTCCTCAGTCATGCTAGTACTGGAAACCTAGCCAGATTCTCAGGGAGAGTGAGGTCACATGCCGTAGAAAAGAATATCACACTGTCATGTCACTGTGAGCATTTTAAGAATTCTCCACACTGCTTTCCAGGGTGGGTGCGCGAGCTTCCATCCCACCAACTGCGAGTGAGGGTCGTCCTTTCCTCCACATCATCCTCAGCATTTGTCGTCAGTTGTTTCCTTGATCTGCACTTCTGTGGTGTGTTTGCAGCCCTGTCCCAGCGTTTACAGTGTACGATATTTACAACATTTATAGCCTGCGCTGAGTCATGGCTGAGTTCATAGGGGTTCTGGGCACTGGTACCAATTGCAGTTCTAGTAAATGACTAAAGGCAGGAAGTCAACTCTGTGATGAAAGAAAGCTGTGAGGGTCAGGTTCCTAGCTGAACAACTCCAGCAGAACTGGAATTGTGAAATACGGTCTCCAAGTGCCAGCCACTCTCCTCACCAATGAAGTATCCTTTCTCGCCCTGGAAAATCAGCAGGGCCAAAGAAGCACTGAAGACCCACGCTTTCCGTCTCCATTGCTATGAATAATTCACCATATTTGATAGTTTCTAGCACCTTGAAAAATCTCTTTTCAAAGATTGAAACAATAAAAGATCCATCTAGGAACAAGGATGGGATATTACCTTCTGTTTCCGTGGAGACAAAATTGCGAGTGTTCTCTCTGTGATTTTTATTGGCAGTTGCTGAGACCACACTTCCTGGGTTAGCTTGGCCAGTAAGTACATGATATTTATCATTGCCTGCAAATGTATGGAAATCATCCCAACTTACATTTACTCTTGGAGTTTTAGAAGTGGCCTTTCCCCTGTAGTTTGTATCAATTTAACTCAAAGTGGTATTTTCCTGAGCCAAGTAAGCAGTTCCTTAAACTGTGCTGTCTAGTTTGATGTGTGTGTGTGTGTGTGTGTGTGTGTGTGTACGTGTGTGTGTCTTTTTCTGGGTCCTGTAGCATCCATGGAAATCTGTCTACACATGAGAAAAATCAATGCTCTGAGAAATAGCTTCCTTTTTCCCTAAGAACTGTGACCTCCACAGAACTCTGTAATGCTTGCCCCATTTGTATACATCCATAGTTCACCTATCATAGTGAACAGACACATTGCTAGCTTGGTGGGTTTTCATGATAATCCTCATTGTTAAGACACTTATGGTGACTGACATACAATAAATATTGCACAAATCACAACTCCTTCTTCTTCTTTCTCCTTCTGCTGTTTTTAATTTTCTCTAGCTACAATTAGAAGCACTAGAAACAAAAATATTGCTCTTTTTCCTATGCACAAATGATATTCAGTTAACTCAAGAACTGCATTTATATGAATTCAGCTTTATTTTTCCCCAAAGCCTCTTTTCTCATTTATTTAGAAGTAATTAAATTATCCTATCCCCATGAACACTAATACTCTTCTATTAAAATCTGCTGATTATGCTTAATATGGGGGTTAGATGTGTCTTCATTACTTGTCTCACTGTTTGAAATGGAGAGGTAATCTTTGGTATAGAATTTATTTTACTTACATTTAAGAAGCTACCACAAAGGAACCCCAAGGTTGGTGAATGTCTACCACAGGTGTTTTATAGCAGCACAAGGCTTCTTGTGTGCCATTCTCTCTCTCTTGCTCTTCTGCCTTATGACAAAGGGGGCTATGGATTTTCATAATACTGACATATTCTCAGCCTTGTTATGTAGGAGGAAACACACATTAATAACTTCAGGAGGAAAGGGACCAGGCAAAGATTCTTACATACATGGGGGATGTTTGAATTGAAACAGCTCTTCCAGTTCTTAGGACAAGAACTCTTTGAACTAATGTTTTATTGTCTAGATACAACTATCTGGAAACATGTACGTAACTCTAGCCATAAATCACACTTCCCAATTAGTCATTGTTTATGTAAACACAGATTGCAGACAAAATTCCCAGACTTTCGACCTTAGTGGGTATGCTTTTCAGAATCATGGTGGCAACCATAGTGGTGACAGCTGGCATCTTTAGCATTCACAGCAACTGTGTGGTGTTAACTACGTTCCAGGAGCACATGCATCAGAAAGCTGCCTTTGTGCAATTTGTTCTGGATCACACAGCTGTGATAAGTTGGTAGCTACCACAGCCTGTATCATTTTGTCCCTTGAATATCAGCAGTTTCTGTGATTGCTTCTCAACCATGAGATACCTTTTTCTTCTTATTGTTTTTCTTCTCCTTGATGGAACTCTGGAATCCAGGACAAAGTACTTTTTGTCCAGAGAGGCTTTGTCTGCATCCCTTTTCTTTCTACCTAGTGCAGAGATAATTGTCCTGTGAATATTGCTCTCTTTAATGCAAACTGAAAGTCTCTCTCCCCAAATTCATCATTGTCTACATGCAGAGGTATTTATCTTTCAGTAACTACCATGTGTGCAAATGACACTGGTTCTCTGAAAATTCCTAGTACTAAACTCAAGAGATATGTCAACTCTTATTTAAATTTCTCCTCTCCTTCAATGACTTGTTAATAATAACTTTATATAGAGATTTTCATTGTAGCCATTTGTGTTTATCCTGTGGGAAGTATGTTTTTATTGGTGTATATTACATATAGAATAATATGAAATTTTCAAACCTTAATATATTGTAAATTTATTATATTCACACCCCCATCATCTTTTGGTCCCCCTTTGGATAGTCTCCTTTCACTTCCCAGGAGATCCCATTTCTAGTTTAAGTAAATTGACTTTTTAAATTTATCTTTATTATTAGTTTCCAGTTAGTGTCTTAGTCATTGTTCTATTGCTATGAAGAGATACCATGAGTAAGACAAATCTTATAAAAAAGAAATCATTTAATTGTGGGCTTGCCTTTCATTTCAATTTCTTATCTTCATGGCAGGAGGCTAGGTGGTAAGCATGGTGGGGGAACAGTAGCTGAGAGCTACATCCTGGTCTATAAGTAGAGAAACAGAAAAAAAAATAATCTAGGCCTCGCATGGGCTTTTGAAAACTTCAAATCCCACTCCAGTGACACACATCCTCCAACAAGGCCACACCTTCTAATTCTTCTCAGATATGAGCATATGGGGGCCATTCTTATTCAAACCATCACAGTTAACATACAAAGTAATGTTTCACTATAATATTTGAGCAGCTATGCACAATATGCTTTGCTCATAAACAACTCCTCTGAGTCATCTAGCTTAATTGACACAAAGAACCTCACAGCCACCTCCTCCCATAGAACCTCTTATTTCTAGAGGAGGCAAGAAGCATGACCCTCTTGGATCCAGGTATTAAGATCATTCCCAAAGCAGACAGTCTTCTTGTCTACAAGCACGGATATTGGAATGCATTAACTGCCATTCAGTTTCCCAGTCTACTCCAGCATTTATCAGTAGAGAGAGGTCTCATTCCTCACCATTCACAATTACCACTGCCTCCTGAATTTCCTATCAGGGTAGCTAGAGAATTATGTTCCATATGGATCTCATTCTCTTTCCCCGAGAGAGCTTTCACATAAATCAATGTTTGCCCCAGGCTGTGAGAAAGTGTTCTGTGGGCTCTGAGGAATTACTATAAACTTCGCTCAGCATGACTTTTGGTATGGGAGTCATTTTTAGAAAGGAGGCTAGGAGAAAGAGTCAGGAGTCCAGGTACCTTCTTACCAACGGGCATCAGTTGAGCTTTCTGCAAACCAACCTGGACGCTTGCAGCAAGAATAGCATGTAACTTGAGCTCTATAATACTCTTCTGGTCCCAAAGTGTTTGCATCTGTTGCATCATCTAATGACCATCACACTTCCTTTACACATTTGAAGCCTGGAAACACGACATTGGGATTACTTGCTGAGGGTTTTCTGTACACTACAGAATGGACCCTAATTAGACAAGTCTAGTTCTGTTTTTGCTCTGTGGCCAGAAGAGTGAATTTATGAAACATCATCTCTAGTGGTTATGGTAGTAGATTTATAGTTATAAAAAGATATGGCTGCATGGATAATATTCAAGTTAGACTTATTTACACTAAAAAACATGGTTTTAGCTAAAACATAGTATTGAATCTTTACAGTCCTCTGACCTCTAACCATGTCAAGCATCTGCAGACATATTCTGATTTATCCTGCTCTAACCTTCTATCCAGGAGCTATTAGTATTTCTGTTTTACATGTAAGAAAAAAAAGTCATCAAGGAATAACTGTCCCAAGACCTATTATACGAGGATTTGAAATAGGGCTGCTAGACTAGTGATCTGTGGGGACATCTTGGGTCCTGAATTTTTCCCTGGTGGTTTATTAACAGCTTCACAAGAAACCTCAGAACCATCCGCAACCCTAACTGGCTCACCTCAGAGGGACTGGTTCCTACTGGAATATATTTGTTTTCATAGCCCGCCCTCTCCTTCCTCCACTGCCTGAGCATCATCATAATGGCCTCTTATTGGCTCACACAGCAGTTTCCCAGCTATTCTCTTTCCTTTCATGTCTGTCCTTGCAGTCCACTCCATCCTCACTGTGGCCAATTTGAGGTGATAAATCTCGTATTTCTTTTTCAGGAGACCAAGCCACAGAAGCCTCTGTACTGCCCTATAGCTCTAAGCCTAACCTCAATCCATCTTCAGTGTATCCCAACTCGGCTTCTTCATACTACAGCACTGGGTTGGATTTTCACTCCAGCAGAGGCTTCCTTTTACATCATACTGATTCAAATTTACCAATGTGATTGGATTTTTCTTTTATTACTCTGGTCAGTGCCTATTTCTTTAAAAAAAATAGAATCACTGTTCTTACACAGTGCTTTTCTTACCTTTCCCAACATTACTTGAGTGTCTCTATCTGAGCTAAAGTAGCATTTGTGCATCAGGTTATTACAGAAGGTACCAAGCTGTCCTGAAATCTATGTGCTGCCTCACAAACTAGACTGAAAGGGTCTGGATGCAGAAATAATAGGCAAATAATTTTCCCTTTTCTATTTTCACTTAGTGCTTTGACAGAACACTATTGAGTAAATTATTCTTGCATACACATATACTCTAATTCTGAAATATGATTGTTTTAGGTAGAATGACTAATGAATTAAAGAAGTATTAGTAGGTGCAGCATTTGAGGTAGGGAAGCAGCTAAGCCTTTCTGAGATGAGGTAAGCTCTCAAGTATTGGAGTCTATATGAAGAAACACTGGGAATGGGACCTTGCCACCTAGAACAGGATGAGATAAGGCAATACATCAGAGTACTGGTGCCCTCTTTGGAAAAGACAAGTGATTCCAAGACAGAGCATGCTCATTTGGGGAATACTAAGGTCATAGGAAGGAGAGAAAATTAGGAAGGAAGTCAAGTTTTAGATTTTCATTCTTGTGGTAGAATGAAACAAAGCCACTGAAGTCTACAGGAAAGTCACTTAGGAGCAGGTTGAGATCAGACCTAGATCTCTGATCTCCAGGGCAGCAGAAGGTGCAGAGGGTCCATCACTCCTTCCTGTCTACAGGGAGCTACAGCCCACTCTGGGTCACTGCGTCTTCTCTGCTCATTCACTGAACTTACATGGTTTATAGGCTATCATTGTATTTACCTATTTCCTCTTCTCTTGCTTAAGGTGATCTTTTCTCACTTAGATACATACGTGGGCGTTTGTAAGGCAGATGAAATTCTTCCACTTCTGAACCTTAGTAAGCTAAAATCCAGTTTTCAGTGCTGTCATATGCGAAAGCCCAAACCTAAAGCAATAAAGGACATCAAATCATGGTGTAAAAGGAAGAGGCTAAAGAGGAGGAAGAGTAAAAGAATGAGAAAGAGGAGGAGAAGGAGGAATATAAAGAGGATGAGGAAGATTGGGGGAGAGAAGGAGGCTATAAGGGCTGGAGAGGAGGAAGGGTCAGAAGAGGAGCATGGAGGGGAGGAATTGGACATATTGAAAGTGACAGGTGAGACAACTGCCATTCTCTCATTCCGTTTACCATCGGCCCCCCTTCCTGTAACTTGTAAGTACAATCTTAGTGTGAGCGAATATAAGATTATTATAAAGATAGTAATTAAAAGAATGTAATGGATTATAATGACAGTCATCGTTATTGCTGTTCAATTAATTTTGGGTATATTTTGTTAGATTTAATATGTGCATATGAAGCAGCTGACAGACTGTGTCCTATATCAGTAGTCTTAAATGTCGATGGTATGTGATTCCATAGAGTCAGCATTTCCATAAGAAGAGCTCATGAGGGATGAATCACCTCTCTTGCCCTTACCCTTGATCATAGCTTTAGTAATTTTCAATGTTTTCACGTTAACCCAGGTGGAGGCTTGGCTGGCTCATTACACTGAACACACAGGTCTTGTGTCTCTAACACAGCTTTTGCAGTGATTGTTTGATATATATTCATATTCATATTCATATTGAATCAGAGAGTTATAATATTTTCCCTTAAATCAGAACCTTCCTTCAAGCAAGAATGTAAATAAAAAGACATTCATCAAAATGATGTCTGTGGTCTTAGGATGATCTGACAACTAAATTACTTGTTTGAGTTGAAGACATTCTCAATTAGATTAAATATTAAGAATCCCATTTCCAACAGCTAATAAAATCACCGACTACCATGCCATTTAGGGAATTGCTTTTAATGAACAAATGAAAGAAAAATATAGAGAATCAAAGAGAGGAATTTGTAATGTTTCCATAGGTAGATTCACCTCTTTCAATTGTCAATTGTTAATTATTATCTATATTGCAATGTTTTACTGACATCAATCTCCTTAATTACAGCTTTTACTGTCCCCAGGGCCACTTTGATAATCCCATTTATAAAATGGTCTATACATATCATTTGTGGTCTATGTACTAGAATCTTTGTTTCAGATGAGGGCTCTGTTTACAATAATGAAGAGATCTAGGCAGAAAGCAGCACCATCTATGAGACCATCGAAACGTGGTTCCAATTCTCCCTTGCTTCCTCCTCCTGTGCTCCAGTCCCGAGCAGAAGAAAGGAGGAATTATTTCTGAAGTGTGTTTGTGGTATAATGGGCACCATCATCACTCTTCCTGGTGAATCCCTGTGTTGTTTTTCCTTTGCATTTAGACGTTTCCTGAGGCCATCTCTCTGACCACAGCTCTGGGCTGGGCTGCAGGTACCACTTGTGGCTCTCCCCAAGACAAATAGCTATTCTTTGGTGTTGATTCTTTGTGAGACTCTCTAGGACGTCTGAATTGTGATCCTGGTTTGCCTGTTTCTCATCACATCAGCAATGCCCTTTTGTTGTAGAGACTGGGTGGTGCAGATATACTGCCTGTGGATATACAGTGACATGCCATGCAGAACGTTGCTCACTGTCATCATCAGAGGACCCGCAAACAGTCAAGGAAGGCCAACCCACACCAAAATCAATTCACACACAGTAACCTCAATGAAGAAAGGCTGCAATATGCAGTATTCAGTATACAGACAGCACATCTTATGCCACATGCATGTACAAATAGTTCAACTGTATGGCACTATTTGGATGATATATGACCATCATCATGGCTCAGCATTACTTAAAATTTGTTCAGGCTATTTTCAGTCCATTAGTATTGATTTAAAAAAAAAGCATTTGTGGGAATTCTTTATTCCCGCATTGTCTCATTGTCTGTGAGATCTATGCTGTTTCAACATCCAACAAGAGGTTAATAATGATACAAACCTTGTAGAATTTATTTAAAAGCCCTAGGTAAGCTGTGATTTACTTTGTGGTAGTGGTATTCATTATTTTGGTTTCTATGATTGCTATCATTATGTGGTTGTTATCCAGATAGGCTTTGAGATGGTTTTCAGTGGAACTTACTTAGAATGTGGGTGGAGAATCTGTGATCTCTTCTGTGGCCCAATAGTCTCTCAAGGTAGCTCTGTTTTCTTCAGTTTGGAGACAGATGGGTCCCTTCTCCTTCGCTTCCCACAGTCAGATAAACTCCAGTATTCTATGTATTTCAAGTTAGAAGATTCATGAGAACATACCTGAGCATGTGTCCCTTTGAGATCAGAATATGCATTACATCTTCAATGTTGTACAGCTTTGATCTACTTCCAGACCTACAGATTGGGTGACATGTACAAAGACATCAAGGGTGGCATGGTGAGAGATAAAGAGCACATTTGCACAGTAGGCCTCAGACCTCATCATTAGACAGCAATTGCAGATGATAATTGTTGATGATAATGATATGAAATCACAAAAGTGTATAATGTTAATTTATTTAGTCACTGGGATGACCCTCAGCAATTGCCCAGTATGAAGACACAATAACCACAGTGTCCCTAGGCATGGGCACTGGAGAGGACTGTGGAGACTTACAGTTCTGCAGAGATAGCTGGGAGTGTGATCTTGGAAAGAGCTTCAGGGGCTTAGAGTGGGCTTTGTCGGGCCCTTCACAAGGTGTATAATTAATCCTGCTTCTCTGATGGCTGTGTGCAATTCAGAAATCTGCAATCCAATGCTATATTCAGCAGGCACTGACTCAACATTATACCTGAATGTCTTCATTTGCTTTCTAATAGTGGTCCTCTCCCTGATGCCTGTATTGTGAGTGGTCCCTCTTTGTTGACGATGCATCTGCAGTACCGAGATGGAGGGAACTCTGTTCAAGGTGACAGTAGCAAAGAATCAAACCCAAAATTCAGACATCAAAACTCCTTTCTCTATTGTCTTGACCAAGGACTCCATTTCACTTCTATCCACCTATATAAATATTTTTCTACTTACACAGGATTTGATTCATCTATAGAAAGGAAGTGGCAGCTGTCTTTTGTTGTGTATCTACCTGCAGATGGAGTCCAGTCCAGGGAATGCCACCATTTGTGAGTTAATGTATTGACTGGCAATGCGCCTGCCCTGTTTGATTCCTCTCTCACTATTTACATATTTCATTCCAGACTTAGAGAAGTTGGCTTCTAAGTATGTTTCCTTACACTTTGCGATACTTCATGAAGCTCTGGTGGAGGATACTGGTTTTTCTGCACACGCATGGGATCTGCAGACCTGCAGGGCAGCTGTGTGATTTTATACATTATATTGTCCAATTTCAAAAAGCTGCACCCTTGTGTAATTTATGGACAATGGGATTTAGTGTTTAAAATAATGCTCCCCAGCCAGTTTTTAGTATAGCTGCTTAGATTAGCATTCAGACTCCTTACCTACCTCCGTACTGCTAATGAACCAACCTTATGGAGATTCACCAATTTTTTTGTCATTCTTAAAACATCCATATGACACTGAGACCCATTTTAAAATCCAAACTTACAAAACAGAGACTGTCACATTCTTTTCCTTCCTTCAGTTCCCAAAGTCTCTCCCGCTCCCTCTTCTGAAATATTCTTTGACATAGATATTACATTTCCCGTCAAGATGTCAATGCAGTAGTTGTGACTACGTTTATGAAGTTTGCAGAAACAACCAATCAAACCATAAACAAAAGCAAAAAACCCACCACTCTCATCCCCACCACCAGCAGCAGCATCGGTAGCAGCACAATCACCACCACCACCAATAACAGAAGTAAAAGAAGATGGCAGGAGGAAGGGTAGGAGGAAGACTACCTGGGAAGGGACTGGTGGTGGGTGAGAGGGGATGAGAGAGTAGCAGGGTGGGCATGTTAGTGTGATCGTAGCATATTGCATATAAGTGTCATGTTATCAAGAATTAAATATGTAAAATGAAAGTCAAACTTGGCAGATCTCAAGGATTCTTTACCCTCTTCATTAGCTGCTGGGTTGCTTTTCAAAAGAAGGCCATGGCTGTAAGAGGATGGAATTTTGAGAAGGAGGAAGGGTAGAAAAATGGAATCTCAGGACTTCCAGAAGCATCATCGTGACTACTGGATCTGATGTCCTTTATACTCCCTTCCTGCATTTATTGTTGCTTAGTCACAGCAAATGAAGACACTGCGGGACTTCTGTGTTAATGCCTCTGTCAAGACAAGAAGACTTCTGTTGAGCATCTGTTCTCTGTCTCTGACAGGTGCAATTCTCTCTCTCTCCCTTCCCTCCCCCCCAGCTTTTTCTCCCTACATAATTTCTCTGAGTGTGTACCCAGACAGAGAGCCTTTGTTTCAGCATAGACTCAAAGAGCCATTTTTGCTACTGGAAAATGGGGTGACTTTGTCTTGTCTGGGGCCTTTAATTCTTTGAGTCCCAGTCTTTTGATCTATGGAGTGGAAAGAGGTATTCCTGTGACTTGGCCTTTTGTCTGATCCCAAAGAATTCCATGTCACATTGCTATAGAAGAAAACCCCAAAATATTAAGATCATTCTTCCACTTTATGGGCATGTCTGTATATGTCTAGTAATACACAAACCTGTGTATATATGCATATATGTGTTAGGATGTTTTGTAGAAAGGTCTACAATAATTTTACTGGACACCAGTGAATTACACATTATGTTTGGTGGTACTAAATTTTATTTTTCCTCTTTCCAAATCTGTATTCAACTTTGAAAAGAGAAATGAAGAGTACCTATCTTCCACAAAACTTGTTAGATATCAAATGAGATCAACACAATGGAGTTGTCTTTGGGGTTCATTAGGCAGAATTTCCTATGCTCTGTGAGTCTGCAAAAGCTAACATACTCCCTGGTGTACACAAGCTGTGCTGGTCTTTCTCCAGCTATACCAGCTACTTTGTGTTCAATTGGAATATATTATGAGAGGTAATAACCAGAAACAAATAAGTGATCCTCTGAGCTGGGCAAATGAACACATTCTACTGGGTTGAATTTTCTGGCTAAATCTCTTGATTCCAATAATTTTTGTTATTTCTTAACATTTTTTATTATATTGATATCCTATTAACATTTAAGAACTGTAATTAAGAACATGTAACATTTATTCTTGGCAAGCAATGACTGGAACACATTTTTTTTTCCTGTGGAGTTAATGTTAATCTTAATCCACTTAGCTTTCTGTCAGCTCTTTCCATGATGAGAGGTAACTTTTCACAAGTATATACCAGAGTTAAACCAGTACAGTAAGGACAAGGGTTCACCTGAGGTTTTAAAACAGATATGACTTATGGCAGAATATAGATTCTTGGGAAGAGACCCCTCATCCCCAGCCAGCCTTGTCACTTTCACCCTCTCTTTATCTCAGCGTCACCCCATAGTCTAAGCCAGTTTGCACTGAGTAACTAAGACATTCTGTTTGATTCTTCATTTCTATTATCGTTTTATACAACACATTTCATTGTCTATATGGTATTCTTAATACTCTTTGCAAAATATCACTCAAATTACTTGAAGTGCTTTTTGTCAACCTTTTACAATTTAAGTTTTTAGAAAAGAACTTACTATTCTTGGAATTGTTTATATTATCTCCATAATTTCCAATTTCATCTCTGTATCTACTCTACCCTGCAATGTGCATATAAACTGCTCTCATGATTTATTATTATCCTCGTGTAATTTTTCTCTTAGGTTTAAATTAGAAAGATCAGACAGCATTGTAGTATAAGACAAGGTTACAGAAGCTCAGGGAATAAAGGCACTGGAAAGTAGATACTGTAGCAGACGGTATTTGTGGTGGTCATGAGATAACAGTGTTCAGGTTCTGTCTGCCTCAGTCCTGAGTCAATCCTCCCATGCTGAAGATTTTGGAGGCCAGCTACTGATGTCTGCTCTACAAAGGGCTGCTTACCCAAGGACTCATTTCTTTCCCTGGGGTGGCTCATACTCAAGAGTGTTGATTTGTCATACCCTTACTAAGCCAATTCAGCTGACTTAGCAGCAGAACAGAGACTAAGTGGGAGAGCAGGCTGCCGTGGTCAACCACACAGACCCACACACTGAAGCTAAGAGGGTCATGTCATCCCCTCCCAGCTGAATCTTTCTCCAGAATGAACAAGGCAGCGTCATGGAATCATGAAGAGCAAGTGTTTGCTTCCATTGTTGCCGAGGAGGAGAAGACGAATGAGCAGGCGTGTAACATCACCAGATGTTCTCACCACTCAGAATCTTCAATTTTCCCCTGTCCATATCCCACTTTGCTCTGCTCTAGAAATTTCTCCGTCGATTCACTCTGAAATATCTTTCTCTTAGGTTGGAAAGAGAGACATATTGTGTCATTAAAGACAAACAAAACTGTCTTGTTTATACTTTTCCTCTACAATGAACTGACTGCGGACTTAGGCATTTTCTTGTTGTTGCATAAATCAAGATAGCTTTCTATCAATTCTAAAGCCTTAAAGATTCCACTGTGCAGAGCCTTCTGAAAGTGCTCAGACTCAGAGCTCTCACTGAGCACATCAGCACTGAGGACCCGACTTCATACTTACAATTTTAAAATTGTAAATAAATTGTAAATTTATGTAAGTTTTATTCTCCCTTTGTAGTGCAGACTGCTGCTCACCCATCTGTTCTAATAGTCCTCCTGATCCTCCCTCCTGCACACATAAAGAATTCCACTTATTCCGTCCCCCAGCCCCTTCTACAGTGGATCCTCTGGGAGTCAGAGAAAGTGACTTCTAAGAGGGCAACATCCAGGGATCACAAACCTTGATGTGGGCCTTGTCAGCCTCACCTGCTTCTTAATCATCATCTTCTAGCATTGTATTTAATATTATAACTATGACTATCTTAACGTGAACATGATGCAGCAGAGGCATGGCATGCCTGCGGTTTTTCCTACTTGGCATGGATACGGAAGAGATTTGGACTCAGTCAGCTTTCTTCGTGAAGTCTTCATAGTGTCTAAGAACCAGACCTGCTGTCGTGAAGCCCCCAAATAGTCCCTGAATGGTGGGTGGAGGAGAGGAGCTCTGTGAAGCCAGGGTGAATATCGATTCCTCAGCTCTGTTTCTTCTGTCTCTTCAGGGAAGCTTCTATGTCCCCTCAGAGAACTGCATACAACACGCACACAAGTGGCACCGGGACCTCTGTCTGCTGCTGCTCCATGCCTATCAGGGCCTCCGACTCTATTTCCTGGTCATCATGAAAGACATTCCTGAGCTGCCCACCATGGAGCTGGGTAAGGGAGTAGGACAAGAAAGTCTCAGGTCCGGAGCTGACTTTCTCTGTTGGAGTGTGGATGGAGAAAGGTGGTATGCCTTTGCAGAGGTCCTGGTGAAAACGGGTTTGGCCATATAAGCATTTCTGGGCTCTCCCTCACTGTATTAAGAGAGACGCTTTGCAAGGACAAAGGCAGTGAGAAAACATATGAGTGCCCAAGACACCCACACATGCATTTATGCATCTGATATTTCTTGAACACCTACAACAACCCTGTCCAATAATTTGTTTTCTTAGAAATAATCTGGGTATTATACAAAGGAACACATGAACAAAGCCAAAGCATCTCATAAAGGCAATTCTTTTTGAAAAAAGGATGTGTCAGAACCAACACTGGGCTAGAAACACACCGGAGCCACCACAGCTCCTGTCTATCATCCCTAAAATAGGTGGTGACTGAATCTCACCTCATTGGTGGGAGTTCATCTTCATGACTATAAAGTGACTGTCTAATCCAGCGAAGTGGAAGGGAAGAAGGGCAAGGGGAAGGGAAAGGCTTTTGAGTCTTTCGGTTTGTTTCAGATTACCAACTACCATTGGTTAGCGTGCGTGCACACACACACACACACACACACATATACATTTTCTAGAATAATATGTGAGGTTAAAGACTTTTATAATTAGGATGCAATTATAGAATTACAACTTAGAAACATGTATAACAGCCTTACAAAAGAGCACTATATCTGTAGAAAATAATTGTGCACACCTATATATTAACAAATATAGCCATTCATATCTATTATATTTTGTGTATCTAACTATTCCATGGTCTATCCTCTGTAGGGTTTTAGAAACCTGCAGTGTACCCTCTTTGGTTATAGTGAAAAATATTTTTTTTCCAAACTGAGCATAATGAAGATTAGTGAGCCTAAATACCTCTCGAGTGATAATAGGAGAAGTCAAACATGGGAAGTAAGCCATAGAGCACAGCAATATGTAGCCATGACAGAAGCCTGCACCGACTGCCTGGGGTAGGGTGCTTCAGTTCGGTCACCCTTCTTTATAGCATGCTGTGCACTATGGTTCTGTCCCAAATCCTTTGGATCAGAGGCTCAACCCAGAGCCTAGGATTCAAGGATAATGCATATTTCACTGTCAGACGCCCACTAGTGCTTCCTTCTTTGTCTGTTCCTCTGGATACCAACTTCTGTGAGAACCATATCATTTGGTAGTGTCTGTGGCCCGTGTTTTATGAGCAGGTTGCATGACAATGATATATTTGCAAGTTTCTCTTTATCATCAGACTATGGAGTTGGTGATAGCTAGGTCCCCCCTCAGATTCCTTAGACTCTGTCTCTAGTCTACAAAGCAAAGGGGTATTTTTGGTACTTACACTGGATTTCAGAGACTCTTGCTACCTAGTTTCATCAGCCATGATGTCTGGTCAAGCCAGTGCCAAGGGCTTTGAATCAAGCATCCTTTGACATGGATGTTTCCAGAAGCCAGTCTTGTACAGGCTGTACAGACAGACACAGGGGACTCCGGCTGTGACTCTTCAGTAGAGCACTTACTTCGCATATGTTAATCCTTAGGCTTGGCGACCAGTTCCACATAAACAATGCAAAGGACAGTGCAGAATCAGAGCTCCTTATGTGCCTCAAAAGAAACTAGATTTTATTCAGCAGCAGTTAGCAATTGAAATTTCTGTTACCTAAAAGAACCAAAGTTATGTATTCACTCAAATATTTTTCAACATATTTTCGTTGAGCATCTTCTGCACATGGGGTGTTGTACTGGACACTTAGAATATTGTCTTTTTCAAGAGAAACAAAGTCTATTGTACTGTTGGGCCATGGATCTGAGGTCACCAGTCAGGTAGGAAGGTCAACGGAATGCAGAGATGCTAAGGGGTTTCTCAAGTTGCCCTAGAAAGTACAACCACATGCAAGTGACAGCACTTTGGCATTGGGGAGCTCAGAGAGAGTTCAAACCCTGTCAAAACCCTGACCATTAAATTACAAATAGCTGGAGGCCGCTTGTTCAGGCTGACAAGCTAATGCCTTGTGGGCTGCACTGTGGGTGGTTTGGGTGGTTATTGTGCTCGTTTGTCTCATGGTCCCTGAAGCCTGGAGTCCACTTGGATCTGTCACTCATCTTCCTTGCGCTTTTGACTTTTCAGCTCCATGATGGAGACGCAAATCCATATTCTCTGTCACAAAATATATATTTGTGAAAGTTTCTCTCTGTCTCTCTCTCTGTGGGTGGGTAGGTGGGTGTGGTGTGCATGCACATGTATGTGGACATGCATCTGGAAAAGTATAAATAAATGTAGACTCATTAAGGGCATGCAAAGTGCTAGGCACACTTAGGGGTCGATTATAATTATAATTCCGCTCAGTAGTCCACGGTTGCTTTCCTCTTGCACTCAATCCATGCTGTCAAATGAGGCTGATTCTCGTCGAATTCTGATTAGCAGAGTCCTCTGGAGTTGCCTTTGTTTCTCTCTGACTTCACCATGTAGAACATGAAATGTAGGCCCTTTCCTTTAGTTAGCAAGTGCAGCATTTAAATGGGGTCTGTTTAATTGTGTGGTCTTTGTTCTTCTTTCCTAGAGGCCCTTGCTGTTGAAGACACCCTATCTCAGCTGTGCTCAGAGTTACAGGTAATCACTGTGCTGACCCTGTGTCTGAACTGATGGAAGTACTTATAGGACTGGACCAAGATAGTTCTGTCTGCCACACAGCTTGCCAGTCACCGAAGCCACATATCCCAATGAGAAAAAGTGATTTCACAGGTACCGAAATGTGGGGGTGGGCCTGACCTCAACTCTACCTCCCTGAGGAAAGGCCTGAAAGACTTCTGTAGTGTAAACAAAGAGGGTGTCTGAGGTCATGCTGGGAAGTAAGATTGGCAACAAAGAAAACTAATTGTGCTTTGAAGATGTGCAAGAGACTTCGCGGTTGTTCACGGGCAGCAGGTTTAGAAATGGCAGCCTTAGCAGTGTATGTAGGTGGAGTCTGCAGATGCCAAAAGGTCATGCATCCAACACTGTGCACCCTCAGTGAAAGAGTTGATGGCTTCAACCCATTTAAGCAAGACAAAGCTATCTCCAGGTCCCTAAAAACATAGGTCAGGGCACTGTCTAGAGTGAAGCTAGTGATGAGTGTGTTACCTTACTGTTTACCACTGTGACGTCTATTATCAGTTAAGCAATGAACACTAACCTACAACCTGCGAATCAAGAGGATGTATTCAGGTTTTCCCTGGGTTTCAAAAGGAAGAACATTTTAGTCTTGGTGTTTAGGCTTTAGCCGGCTAAAGGAAAATGACTTGACAAACTTGCAATAGGGAAAAAAAATAGTAATTTCATGTTGGGGACTTGGTTCCAACTTTGTAAGGCAAACACGAGTTGTGCCCTTGGAGAGTGGGTGCAGAATGCATGTGCTTCTCTTGAGTCACCTGCTGTGACTGAGTTTCCCCAGAGCATTCTGTAGAATGGGACAGCCACACTTCACTAATGTAGGCTAGGACCACTGTCCTTTCCAAAGGAGAGAAACTTAATATTGGAAGGAAGCTGGTAGTCCTGGTGAGTGACAGAGATATTCTTTGCTGGAAGTTGGTCTCAAAACAGACCTTTGCGCCACAGTGTTGACAAGTTGTTCAGTCTTTTTGCATTTTGGTTTTCCTATCTATGAAGCAGAAACAGGGCCTGAGGAGATTACTCAGAGGATAAGGTGCTTGCTGGCCAAGCAGGAAGACCACACTGCAGATCTCCAGACTCATATGAAAGAATAGGAGAGCCAGACTTGGTGGCTGCCTATACTACAGTATCCCAGGGGACAAGCAGACCAGCTAGACTAGTCAGAATTGTCATGCTCAGTGTTCAGCAAGAGACCTCGTCTCAAGAAATAAGGTGAGAGCCACTGAGAAAGATACCTACTGTCATCTTTGGGTATCCAAAAGCGTAAACATGCATGGGCACCCGTACACACATGCACCTCCCTATACATGTGCAAACACATAAACACCACAGACAAAGGCAAAGAAAAAAATGCATCTGGTTTTGGATCTCTTTCTTATAGCTTAAAGCAGGCACACACCTGCCAGTTATCAGCTGCTATTTAATGTACACTACATGAAACTTCCTCTTTTAATCAGCAGAACATTTTCAGGGAGGAGGGATTAGGGATGAGCTCACAAAGGTGAGCTATTTTACCAGGGACTAGCAGAGCTGCCAATCACCATGTGGCAGAGTCTTTCACTCCCCAGCCCAAAGAGAATGTAAGAAACAAAACTGGTGAGAAGAAATAAAGGTGGGGTTTTGAGCTCTGCACATCGGACCTGGTGGAGGACAGAGGATGCAGGCAATAGTAACGTCAGGGTTGTTTTTGCCACAGTCACTATGGCGCCCTGGCTGGGCATTTCTTCCTTCATTGAGTAGTTTCTAGTGCTTTATGGGTTCTTGGAAGGCAGTGTGGTCCAACAGTCAACTCCTTCCCTCCTTCTCTTTGGCATCTTCATGAAAGCCTCCCTAGGAACTATGGCACCTGTTGACCAGGTCAATTTTGATTCATTTCAGTCAGCATTTTAAAGTTTCCATTACTTGTGAGCACCTGAGTCAGCCCTGGGGACTTAGTGGTGATCCCTTCCCCTGGAACACAAGGGGAGGGGAGGAATCTATTCACTCTTGGGCTTCCACTGACGAATAGTCCATGAATGAAATAGTATCTAGAGATGCTGTACGTGGTGGCAGGATCCCAGTTTGTGTCAGTAGTTCTTTTCAGGAAGAAATTCTTAGTGGGCTCTAATGAAGAAGCTGCTTTGAAATCAAGAAGTGAGAGGGTTAATAGCAAAGCCTTGTGCTGTTGCACGAGGGCAGTGACAGAGATCTGAAATGGGAGGTTCCTTGGTGCAGGCTACAGGAGGGAGAAGTGTGATCTCTGCAAGTGGGAGATTGTCTGAAATCCCAGGGAGGGAGCTGAGACTAATGATCAAGACACCTTACTGCCCTGTTCACCATGGAGCCAGGATGAATTCTCCAAGTCACCAGGAGTCATGGAGTAGGAGGAGGGCACAGCCTTTGGGGCCCATGTAGAAGAACTTCCAACATCTCTGCGTGAGGAATTGTCTCATCTCCATCAATTCTTTTATGCTAACCGCATGCCCAACCATGTAGTTTAATTCTAGCCGTGTCTGCCTAGAGTCAGAATCGGGTCCCACGGGTTAAAGAGCCAGTCTTACAACATTGTAACTCTTCAGACACCGTTTCTGGGACTCTCCTACTTTGACCAATCAGCTACCAAATAGATGTGACAATCCTAACTTTTTCAATTTAGATAATTTCATTTAATGACTTAGAGAACTCGGGAAATACTTTTCTAATCATTACCAGGCTACCGTAAAGGACATTACAAAGGACATGGGTTAACATCTAGATGAAAGATACATAGGTCAAAGTCTGAAAAGGAGGCCAAGAGTAGAGCTTCTCTTTCTTGAATTAACCTGTACCAGCTTAAGACAGTTGGGTACATTCACCAATCTGTGAGCTCTCAAATTCCTGACTATGAAGATTTCTATACATTTGGAGCAGATCTAGGACCCCAAGAAAATTATCACATAGTCTACCTTACTCAAGTAAGGCAAAACATTTCACTTCAACAGAAGGAGTATATTCTGGTCATGTCCAGCAGGTGTATTCCACACCCAGTGAGGTCTACTGGATTTTTATTTCTAATGCAAAGGAGTCCTCTTTTTCACTGAGTTGGCAGAGCTTGGTCTCACACTTTTACATGGCTGAGAAAGTCAAACCAGAGTGTTGTCAATGTGCAGTCCCCAGAAGACAATACAATCACAGACAAGTTTGACCTCAAGAAGAGCTAGCCCTAGAGAAATCTGAATTTCTGCCAAATGGCTTCTATACATTTTTTTCAAGAAAGCTTGCTTTATATAATCCTTTGGAGAAATGGCAGTACTAATTTTTCCATGTATGGAGGCACCAGTAAGCTATGATTAGGTCCTGGGCATTGATGATTCCCTCAATCCCCAACACTTCTTTCCTTGAGATCTGGGAACAGTTCTCACTTCCCAAACTTGAGCTGTTTTTGTTGTTGCTGTTGTTGTTTGTTTTGATTTGATTTTCTTAAAGCATCCTCTAACCTGTGGCTGGCTCGGGACCAGTAAAAGCCACTTCATGAATTTGTTACATAGAATTTCATAATAAAAGCTGCACACCCTCCCATCTCTAGGGAGTTTTCAGGGAGTTAAAGGCATTCTTTGCCAGGAACTGAAGCCTGAAATGCACCTTGTGCTCTCTTGGAGAAAACTAAGATAAAAAGTGTGGCTAGAGGTTTATCCACAGTTACAGCAATGAGGCTCGCAGAGCAGCCTCCTCACAGCATCCAGGGATAGGAAAGGAGATGCTCACACATATTCATAGTGACAAGTAGACACTAAGAAACGGGGCTGCTTTAACGTTTCTGAGCGAAGTGAAGCCCTTGGATGAGATTACCAAACTGGACAGGGTTCAATGGCAACCTCTACTTAGCAGTAGTGGTCATCATAGCCTCGGTCCCTGGGACGTTTGTCTTGGACAATTTTGTCACCTCTGGTGACTGCAGTGATTTAGGTGAGAGGTTTGGAGGACAGAGCTGTCAATAACTTCATCAGACACAGTTCCTAAGGGACGTACTGCCTACCTCCATCCCTTGCCGCAGAGTCCCAGACTGTAGAAGGGTTGTCATGATTCTACTTTTTAAGTTATCTGGTCTCATATGTACTTATAATTAATTGTATTTTTTAGTTTATCCTCTATTCTCTTCTTTTATGTCCCCCTCCTTCTCTTGCTGAAGTTCTTCTTCCCAAGTTCCTGTTCTCCTTTCACGACCTGTGTGTGTATGTGTATGTGTGCATGTGTGTGTGTACATGCACACACTTGTTTGTCCCACTGATTTATGTAGTTCTTTTGCTGAAACAGGATTTACTTTGTAACCACATTTTTTTGGAGAATTTTATTTTGTAAGAAATTCTAAGAATTGATGGAGTTTACGGTATCAATGGGAAGGGGATGAACTTTATTGCTCCTCAATTTGCTTAATGGAATGACTGGCCTATAGATTGAGTGGTGGAAATAATGCTATATACTCAGAAACCCTCCCAACTCAGAGCAGGAATTTGGTTAGAGATGAAACATCGCCATCTGCTGGCAAACTATGAGCAGCAGCGACTGTAGCTCTCTCAAGGCTTTCTATTGCTGGTGGAGAAGAGATGGATGGTTTCAGGTGATTTAGGCATTGGAAAACCCAGAGATCTCTAGCAGGAGAGTTCCCTGGAGGCATCTTTACTTGGTGTGAGAAACTGTTTAGTGCTGGTCACTGGCCACTCAGATATTTCCTCTATACAAACAGTCAAGGAGGATACCGCCCAGCACTTACAGCTTAACGAGACACTGGTTTGCTCTGTGATAAGTCAGACCCTGCCCATATGACCAGAGCAATAGTCAGGGAGTGTAAGCAAAGGATAGCAGAGCAGGGAGGAGGGGAGGTCTTGGCTCTGTCTGGGAAGTTAAGGTGCCAACAAGGAACAGGGAAGGGGGTGTCAGACACCTGGGCGGGAAGGGTACTTCTCCAAGTAGAAGTAACAGCAGTGTTAGTATGAAACCCATGTCACACACGATCATGAGCATGAGCTTGTGCATGCGACCAGCTTCACTGCGGCATGGAAAACATGAAACCTAGATATAAATGGTAGATTGGAAATCTGGGTTGGGGTCCATGCTGGGGAGATGCTGAGGGTCTTCCCATAACAAATTAGTCAAACAGGGTGGTAACATGCCCCTTACTAAGGCTCTAAAGGGTCTCCTTGGACTTGCTGAGCAGTGTTGGAAAGTAAGCCTCGTTAGGTTAGGTTTTGTTTTTGTTTTTAGTATAACAATGTAAGATTTTTTTTCAAAGATATAAAAGACTGTCTGCTATTTACCCCATGAACTTTTGGGAATTACTCAATTATCTGGTGGTTGTTCCTGGAGCTGCCCTTTTCCATTGGGAAATATCCAAAGAAAGGACACAGCAAGAACATGAGACTTGGGTTTTGTTTCATCTGTGTCAGCCAGACCTCTTGTCAGAGGCAGGTTTGGCAGTTTCCCTGTTACTCTGATAAATTGACCCACCAAGAACAACTTACAGGAGAAAGTGTTTACTGTGCTCTGCATCTTCAGGAGGTTGACCATTACCGTGGGAAGTCACGACAGAAGCAGAGGGCAATGGACACTGGTTACGAGCTCACTGTACAGTCCAGGATCCTAGCACAGGGAATGGTGCTACCCACAGTGGGTGGGTGTCTTTCCACCTCAATTTACAGAATCAAGATTATCCCTGACAGGCAAATCCAGAGGCTAGTGTCCAAGGTGATGTTACCAAGTTGACAATTGATGTTAACTGTCACAGAGGGTTTGGAAGTACCTTGCTTCCAGCTGGAAAGCAGCCTTAGAAGGCTGATTGTCTGAGAGGATGCACTGGTCTAGATGGGCCAGGTGAGCAAGATGACTTCTCAAGTCCCTGTTATGGAGGAGCTTACCTTAAGTTCAAGGAGGCAGAGAATATATTAGGTTAGGACCCCATAATGACCACACACACACACACACA
>LOEQ01008321.1:12522-28889 GCA_001685075.1 Bramus lutescens
ATAGATAGATAGATAGATAGAGATAGATAGATAGATAGATGATAGATAGATAGATAGATAGATGACCAATAGATATAATTTAAAATGAATGAATAATGTCCAAATTAAAGTTCCCATATATCCTTTGTCCAACACATGTGCCATCTCCCTCACTGTCACCATTTCCCATAGCAGTGAGACATTTGCTATACCCAACAAATATGTGTTTAATACTAATATATCTTTACCAGTCCAACACATAATTCGCATCAGAGTTTTCTCTTCCTTTTGTACATTCTGTGGTTTGGCACAAATGTGTAATACACATGTCTACCATCATCATATGGAACACTTTTACTGACCTTTTCTTTAACTTTTCCTCTGCTTCCTCCAAGTACATGTAACCCCTGATGTTTTTGTCCTGTGTCTATACATTTACCTTTCTACATATCAATTGGAACTAGACCTGGAGAAAGAATCTCTCTTCATGACCCAGCAAAAGGCCCAAGTCTACCAGCAAACACAACCCTTCATTTGCATGGCAAAATTATTAGAGCTATGATTGGACGAAGGGCAATTTCTCATTTGTATCAAAACACTGTGCCCTGATTGGTGCAGATAGCCATAGAATTGTTTGATGATGTGTCTTGATCATTATAAATTCTCTTTATATGTCCATATAAGCAGGAAATAATTTCCCTTTGGAAGTATGTGGAAAAGTCACTCCTGGTTTAATCCATGCTATTGCAACATAAAGCTCAATTAGTAGCTTCTCTTAAATGGCCTTTTCTTGGCTTTTGTTTTTCCCTGATAGAGTGAGCTGAACTGTTAACACTAAGAAAGATTAGAAGACTGTGATGAAGGCAGAGTGGCAGAGGTGACAGTAATAGTGACAGTGGTGGTTGTGGTGAAGGAGCAGCTGGGAATTCCAGAGATCTTCTGGGGCTGAAATAAGAAGTCATAGATAAAGACAATGAGGGCTGTGAATAGCTGAAGATGTGACACTGGCGACTCTAACAACCAGATGCATCCCAGACAGCTGTCAATCCTTAAGTGCCAACAATGTCAGCATCCTAGCCAAAGAACTGTGACGCTAGCCATGCTCAAGGTCCCAGGATCATAAAGGCACTGCATGTGCGCTGCTGTCTGTTACCTACTGCTTCCAGAACTTGTTGATGACAAAAACTTCCAAGTTCAAGGCTGGAAGTTGGTGGTTAAAGGCCAGATAAACAAGCCTCCCATCTGAAATCTCAGGACCACAGATCTTCGGCTTCTGAAGAGTTTGGAGTTTGTAAGACCCTGGGTATATTAGACTATGTCCTAGGCCTTCAGTCCTCTACTACAATGAAAACACTGTCTCAGCTCTTCATGATTCCCACCCAGGTAAAGCAAAGGGACCTTGGCCAGCTAGTTTAAACACCCTGAAATTGGTGCACCCCGTATGTGGGGTTTGTGTCTAGTGACTAGTGTACAACTGTTTTCTACAAAAGTCACAAGGTTAGGACTTTTGTGAGCTAGTGAATTTCATAAGAAAAGAATGTGAGCATAACTAATCTTTGATTTTTTTTTACAATAACCACAGTTCTCATGGGAAGTAAGGATTCAGGTTTCACTAGCCAGAGAAATTGAAAGCTATGAGCAACACTGGGAGGAGACCTGACTATTTCAGCACCCCTCTCCCCAAGGAAACAGCACAGTGAGCGACATCTAGTGCCGCTCAAGATATGAAGTGCCTTTAACAATGTCGCAGTCCCTAGTATCTTGACTTGTATCCTGCTCTTCAGTTTTTGATTTTACTCCTTCATCTATTGACTCAAACCAAACAAGCTCACTTCTTGCCTTGTTAAAGGTCTCAGGATCTGAACACCGCTGCAGAAATTTCCAGGGAGGCGAGTCTGTTTCCTAAATATATGATCAGATACCTCTGTGAAATATAAAATAGCATAGGAAAGAAATTGGAGATTTCTACTTGCCATCTAAGTGCTGAATCTTACATATTTTTATTTTTAAATGATTTGTGATTTTTTCTAACTTACACTCTTATATATGAACTATTGTGAAATAAATACACATATGTAATGTCTAGTAATATAGTCTGTGAAGACCTTAGCAATTGAGAACTATAGTATTAAGTGACATTTGGAAAGCAAGTGAACCTTGTTTTTCATTTAGAGGAGAAAATACATGCAGACATCTCATTGATGGATCACTCAATACAGTATGAATTCGGGATACTGGTTTATTTGGACATGATACTTGAAAAGTAAGTAAATGAAGAGGGTCTAAATGAGTGAATTACAGGAATCTTACTTGTTATGTAGATTCCCTGTAACCTACTGGGTGAAGGAACAATGGGAGTTAATGTCATTCATCCCTTTTTAACCATAAGATATAAATATGGCTGCCTGAATTTCTAATGTCTATGTTCCTGGGTGATTTAGAGGGAATGCAGGCCATGAGGTATAGGAAGCAGAGGAAATCAGGAAGAACATTTATTGTCCTAACACTTCCAGGCACAAATCTTCTTGATAAAGAAAGTAAATCATCACACTAATAAAGAAGATTCTTTGGGATGACTTCACTGCAGACACCTGCATGCCTGTGCCTGTGACAGTTCTCATATTTTTCTGTCATTTTGTCCTGAAAAAGTCTTTTTTGAATGTATAATAATGTTTGTGAATTTGATAACTTTCAGAAAAGGAATGCCAATTTTACTTTTTCAGAAAAAGGTGAACCCAAAGAACACAATCTATGAAATAAAGGATGATGCAGGAAATACAGAAGTTGTAGGGAGTGGGAAATGCCACAACGTCAGCTGGGAGGTAGGAGACAAACTGTGACTCTTCTGCTTTCAACTGAAAACAATTGACAAGCAACCAAAGCTGGTGTCTGGAGATCACACTTTCATTAAGGTACGAAGTAGACAGGGAACTGATTTACCAAAGCAGAAATTCACGTTTTCATTCCAAATATGAACTTTTCAGTGTGGTGCATAGATAATTCTGTCTCTGNGATAACTTTCAGAAAAGGAATGCCAATTTTACTTTTTCAGAAAAAGGTGAACCCAAAGAACACAATCTATGAAATAAAGGATGATGCAGGAAATACAGAAGTTGTAGGGAGTGGGAAATGCCACAACGTCAGCTGGGAGGTAGGAGACAAACTGTGACTCTTCTGCTTTCAACTGAAAACAATTGACAAGCAACCAAAGCTGGTGTCTGGAGATCACACTTTCATTAAGGTACGAAGTAGACAGGGAACTGATTTACCAAAGCAGAAATTCACGTTTTCATTCCAAATATGAACTTTTCAGTGTGGTGCATAGATAATTCTGTCTCTGGAGGGGAGAATTCAAATGATGTCCTTACACTCATTTCTATGGGGAAGATTTTTTAAAAATTATATTGAAGAAATAATCCAAAGAGTATTGTATATAAGCTAAATGACAAGATATATGAGGAAGTAAGACTGACATGGAAATATATTTCAAAAGTGATCAAGAACAAGAGTTTCGAATAAGTCAAATTTGATTTGAAAGCCAGATTTAACCATTAAGAATTGATTGATTCTGGGGAAGCTTCACTTTAAATCTGAACATTAATGTAAGAAATGCCTAGATATGTATGAGTCATCACAGAGTTTAGCACATCATGAAAAGTGAGTAGGTACTATTTTCTTAACTGGGTGAAGGAGAGAGAGAGAGATAGAGAGATCTAAAAAATAGAAATGACATGAAAATATATCAATGTATGGCTCACTACCATTAATTCTTCTACATATGAAAGACAGAAACTCTGAAAACATGAGACTAAAGGACTGTTTACATGCTCAAATAAATGTAGCAGTATCAGAAATAAGAAAGTAAGAACCATTCATGGTGGATAAGGTAAATATTGAAAGACTTTCTGAGTTTGAATGCTTGATAACTTTGACACATAAGTAAAAAGGAATTTTGTACCTGTCTTGAAAATTTATGTTGCAGAGAAAGTTGCCTTGGAGTTAGAAATATTAGTTAGACACAATTATGTACTATTATACACTTTTATTAAATATTTGTGTTAAATATTCAGAAATATTGAAAGTTGCTAATGAAATCTCCAGCAGTTTGAAAATCATCATAGATTTACAGCACTAAAACATTTAAAGGCTATTGAGAATGATTTTAGAAATCAGGCAGCTACTTTATCAAGACATCAGAGAATCTATTTTATAATTTTATTAGGCAAGGAAAGGATAAATGGGACTTTGAGTGATGGAAATGACTAATGTTTAAGAAGATAAACCCTCATTATTTTACAACCAGTTTGGTAATGGTGGTAAGAGAAAAAAGTGGGTTCAAAGAACATCCAAAAGCTATTCAGAGATAACACTAATAAGCAGAATAAATGGTGCTGGTACCAACACTAAAAACAATAATAACACCTAGGAGTTTGAAGTATGCTCAGATTGATGTTGTTAAACTCCCTTGAGGAAATTTACATCCACACAAATAGAGAACACATACTAAGTACTTACTTTGTGTTGGGACTTTAAGCAACAATAGAGAGATAATAATTATTTTCGTTTCACAGATAATCAGTAATAATCACAGACAAAGTGCATGGTGGAACTGAAATCTACCTGTGCTACCTGGCACTGAATGCAGATTCTTATACAAGGTGAGTATGCAGATCAATGAAGGCAGTTATGAATCACAGGACAGAGAAGGGATAGGCAAACAATACTATAAATTAAGATAAACAAATTGAGAGGGCAAGATAAAATGAAAGAGATGAAACATAGATACAGAAAATTTAAAGAGGAATGGGTTCAACATAGATCATTCCAGATACAAAAGAGCAAGGAGCTCTCTGGAAAAAACTACATTAAAAAGCTAGAGATGACTTTAGCAGAAGGTATGCTCCAGATACAACAGTCAAAATGCAAATGTTGCTACATTCTGACACAGGGATATAAACATTAATTGTTCCATCTTCAAGAATACAAGAATTCATGAGTTCCAACTATACCTGATAACCCAGAGCAGTAGTAGTGAAGAAAATCAGAACTTCATGTAGTTTGATTTTGTTTTTCTGCTCCAACCCATGTTTTGGAAAGGTAAACCAATACTTTTGCTTTTTTGTTATAATTCCCTGCCCCAAAAGAAAGTCATGTTGAGTGTGAAAAGCCATCTCTTCAAGAACCACATAGTTGGAAAAGGGTAGCTCAAAATAAGGCAATGCAATGAAGAAGGTGAAGCAGAGAAGATCAACAGCCTCTGAGAGGGCAAAAGATCATATAAGGCCATTGAGGGCAATAGACAAGGATAGATGACTGGAGAAATATAAAGAGTGCTTTAGTATGACTAGAATCTTATAGTATCTCTCACTGTCTCTTTCAAGGCTACCAAGGCTTAAAAAAAACAGAAGATGGAGAAGTGGCTACCCACAAGGTCAGTTCAGTGCTTTTAACAGTGGACAGCTTTTAAAATAGAGACACCAAGCAACTGGAAATAAGCAACAGCTTTAGTAGTACATTCAAGCATTTAAACATCTTGCTATTTGATTTGTGATAATGTATTTTCATTTGCAAATTTCCTCATCGCTCTCTTTTTCTATGAAAATAATACTTGAATTTAATTTCTCTAGTGTGAAAACAATAAATTTCTTTTTAAATGGACATCATTACAAAATGCTGTATGGAATTTGTTCAATTCGTGGGTTAACTGCTAGATACTGGTACACTTGTGCTCTGTTGGGCACATAGATGGAATACCAGAATTTTGTCAACACTAAGTTAAATATTCTGATTAGAACTTCCAGAGTGTAGAATCTATTAGGATTCTCTCTCATTCTGTGGGCTGTTTCTTCTCTCCATTGACTGTTCTCTTTACTGTACACAAATTGAAGTTTTATGAGGTCTCATTAGTCAGTTGTTGACCTTATTCTTGGATGTATGAAGTCCTATAAAGAAAGTCCTTCTGAACAGAACAGTGTTAGCACAGGAACTAAGGATCAACAATTAATAAAAGAGCCATCATGAAATTGCAAAGCTTCTGCATGGCAAAGGACATCATCCTTCAGTTAAGGAAGCAGTGTACAGAATGAGAAAAAAGTATTACCAACTACACATCTGATAGAGACCTAACATCCAAATATATAAGGTACTCAAAACTCCAGAAGATTGATCAAATGAGCAATTCAATGAAAAAATAGGGTGCAAATTGGGCATGGTGGTACATGCCACCTAGTACTCAGGAGGCAGAGGCAGGCAAATCTATGTGAATTTGAGGACAGACTGGACTACAAAATGAGATCTAAACAGACAATTCTCAAAAAGGAAAGTCAAATGACTGAATGTCATTATAAGATAATGTCATAATAACATTATAAGAATGTTCAACTTTAGTAACCCTCAGGGAAATGCAAACCAAAACTATTTTGAGATTTTATCTTAAGTCCCACTGAACAGCTAAGATCAGTAGAATAAGTGATAGCTCATGCTGGTGAAGATGTGGAGCAAGGGAAACAGCCATCCACTGTTGGTGGAGTGCAAACAGTTTACTTCTGTCTCCTTTAAACACTTTCAATAAAATGTTTTGTTTTATTTTCCTGAGAAGTCTCTTCCAGACACAAAACCATAAGATTGCATCCTTTGCTCTCTTCAGAAAGTTTATAGTCTAGTTTCTTTTTATTTTTATTCTATGACCTGGTTTTTCTTATTTTTAAGATGTGAAATGGTATTTAATTTAATATGAATTTGGAATTTGTGCCATCAAAACTATTTTTCTTTGTAAAACATGCTTGAATAAGCATCCTTCCTCCACTTATTTACTTCTCACTTTTGTCCCAAAGCAACTTTCTAGATTCCTTCCTGCATTTGCCCAGTAGTTCCTCTGCATTTTAAGTTCAAAACTACACTTTGTCTTTATAAAGAACCCAAAATAATAAACAAAATATTATAATTTTCAATATTTCAAAATATAGAAATCAGCATATAAACTGATACTCCCTTGTGCTGTGAATTAGGTAGGTACGATAAATAACCAGACCAGCTCAAGAATGACAGTTATATTTTAATGGTTAAAAAGCGGAAACTCACGCTACAAGAGTAGGAGGTCCAACATCCTATCTGTCCAGCGGGCACTGCGCAGAGAGAGCGCGCACCTGGTTCCTCCCAGTTTTTCTACCTGGGCCCCATGTAGCCACACCCTAACTAGATGTGATTGGTTGATAGAGTTTCTCCATCCCCTTGCCTTATAAACAAACAGATAGAATTTTTTTTTTAAAAATTTTGCCAACATTATTAATGGCAATGAACTACAATAGGGCTTTAAATTTTGATCAATTTTCCCTCTTCTTACTTCCTCAGTTCCTCTGAGATCCATAACCAGCCTACTTTAAGGAGTAATTTCTGTCTAAGTAGTGTGTCTATATACCCTTGGTTATTGTCATACATTGGAGCATATTCTCTCTACCAGAAGCCACACACTAATAAAAATAGCTCTCTTTTAAAGATTTACTTATTCGTTATGTATGCACAAATTATGGTACATTTATACAATGGAATACTACATAGTGGTAAAAATGAGGACATTTTGAAATGGATGGATCTAGCAAAAAATAAAAAAAGCAACATATTGAGTGAGGTAACCCAGATCTTGAAAGACAAATATAATAGAAGGACTCTATCATAAGTGACTTTAAGACATAAAACAAAGAAAAAAGCCTACAGTCCAAAGCCCCAGAGAACCTAGACAACAAAGACACTAAAAGAGACATACATGGGTCTACATAGAAAGGAAAAAAAAGACAAGATCTCCTGAGTAAATTAGGAGCTTGGGAGTCACAGGAGAGGGTAGATGGAAGGGTAGAGGAAAAAGGGGAGCAGAGAAAAATGTATAGCTCAATAAAACAAAATATCTCTCTCAGCTAGAGTTACTATCTTGTCTCAATCTCCTTTGGCTAGAGTTACTATCTTGTCTCAATCTCCTTTCTCCATACTGGGCTTTTGTCTGACATAAGTTAGACAGGTCTGGTGAATACTATCATAAGCACTGGACATTCATATGTGCAACTTCCCTGTTATAGCTGCAAAACTCTGTTTCCTATACTCATCCATCTGCTTTTGCTACTATGTTCTACCAGACTGCAGGAAGCATGTAAGTACTTGTATTCACAGACAAGCACTAGGGAAACAAGGAATGCTAAACACACATGATTAGATTGTCTCTTTAAAGGAAGAGATATATAATCTGTGTTCTGCCCAGAAGACTGAAAATGGGTGTGGTGAATAACCTCGTGACCTCTGCACTTTTAATATGACTGCACATTAGCAGCTCACCCAGACTCCTACATTATCTCAGTAAATCTATAGCACCGTCCTTCCTGAAACTTCATCATGAACATTGTTAACCTTGAGCTTGCTTACTTAGTTAATATTTAGAACTCATTGTTATGGATTTGTCACTTGTACTTTATCAGATTCTAGATGTTGCCATGGCTTAATGTTCATTATGAAACAGGATTAAGTTAATTATCACCAGGAATTTTTTTAAGTTGTGCTGTGCTTAAATTTGCTTAAAATAAACTACCTGATATCAGACTTTAATTTGAAACAACACAGGCCCCTGAGTCTCGTTGAATCAAATCTCCTTACCTCCCCTGCATTGACACTCTGCTGGCCATGGTGTTTGGCACAAACCTGCTCTTCTACAATGATCTCTGACACGTGGGAAGAGGGTTTGCATTATAGATGCTGCATTTAGGGCTGAGCACTGCACAGTCTCTTATTCTCTACATCTTGACCAGTTGTGAATCTTTGTTTTGATTACCATAATAATGAGAATGAACTAGAAATCACCTTAATATTATGTCATTTTGGCAGAGTAATAAATGTCAACTCTTCCCTCTGGTCTATGGCTTTTCTAGCCCTATGTTCTTGGCCTAGATAATAATACCATGTGTGGATTCTATCTTGTGAAGTGGGACTTAAAGCCAAGAAGAGAGCAGTTGGTCACTCCAATGATATCCATGCCACTATTGTACCTCTGAACATATATTTCTAGGCTTGCTATGGTTGATGCTTGCGAGGCTCATAACTAAATAAAACTGATGTTTACTTTTGTCCGCTGATAGCATACATGCATGTCACCTTCTAGCACTCTGAAAGCAAACCAGTGACACTAAAACTGGTCTGAAAATAATGGCAAAATAAAAATTTTTAAAAGAGAAACTCTAATACTTTTTGGAGGAATTATCATACAACTCAAAAACGGATATAAAAGACCCAGAGCAAAGAGACCTAAAAAAAGGGGGGGGGGAGGCTATTTAGGAAGTGCCAGTTGCACTAGTTATCAAGACTAGTATAAATAAAGAACTACTATAAACTACTATAAATACAAAGGCATTAGGTTAGTGGAACAGAGAAAAATCAACAGGGATGTAGTAAGGAAGTAGAACATTATTGCAAGAAAACATGGCATTCCTTTGTGAGGGAAGAATGGAGAACTATGAAAAAGTAGGGCAGGTCATGTAGAGTGAAAACAACCTGAATCATGTTCTTGATAAGAGTTCTTCTTTGTTTGTTTGGTTGGTTGGTTTTCGCAGCAGGATCTCACTGCATAACACTGCCTGACCTGAAACTCATTATGTAGACCAGGCTGGCCTCAAACTCATGGAGACAAGACTGTCTCTACCACTTGAGTAGCCTGTATGGATACAGATAGGTAATACTGGATCTTTATCTTACAAAATATGGAATAAGAAACTAAAGATCTAAAATAGAATATAATATTATTAGTTTCATAAGTATTTTTTCACTTTATAATTTTAAAATATATTTTAAATAAGATACAATTACACCACTTCATCATTCTTTTTTCTCTCCAGCACCTCCAAGATTCTACTCATTTTCAATCTGATAGAATAGCTTTTGTTATATATCATACTATGCAAATATGTATATATGTATGTATGTATGTGTGTATGTGGGCCTTAAATCTAAGAAGGTGTCTGGTGTCACTTGTGATATTCATACAACTATTTTATACCTGGGCAGATCTTGCCAGGTTTGTCATGGTTGTGATTTCCTGTGATGAATCCCAAGATCACCTTGTGTGTAAGTTTACCCTGACTAAACCTTGTATTGCTAATCCATGATTGTTGACTTCTTTTTGGCCTGAGATGTCTGTGAGACAGGATAGTTCTCCAAATATTTAACCACTCCCTAAAAGTCAAGAAACAATACATTTTTAACATGCTTTCGCTACATTTAACAAATATATCTTCTGCACAAAGTGGATTGAGGGGCCCTGGGCTGAACTACATAGTTCAGGGACGGTGATTTGTGTGCTGTGTTCTGAAATGATTATGACATGAAATGACAATGCAAAGTTAAACAAGATGAATAAAGGTCATTCTTGCCATGTGTTCTTTTTTGTTTGGTTATGGTTTTATTGTATAATTCTGTCTGCCTGGGAATTCATGATGTAGACCAGGCTGGTCCTGAACTCATAGAGATACACCTGTCTCTAACACCCCAGTGCTGGGTTTGAAGGCATGTATCACCACACCCAACATTTTCAATATGGTTTTGACCCTCTGATCTCTGAGTTAGGTCATTCTCAAACCTCTCTGTGACTGCATCAATGTCCTACTCTACCTAGGCTTCACAACCACATAGCATCTAAAGCCTACAAAAGAGAAACTTAGCCACAGGTGTCTATAACTTCCAACCACATCTTCTGCACTTTTCTTTAATTTGCTCTTGATCCAGTAGTGTTCTGATGGCTTCAATATCAGTCTTCAACCATTTCATATGTGACCCAAGTAAGAAAAAGTAAGGGTCCTGTAGTAATGAGGGGAAGGGGCCCTGCTTTTCGTCCTGCCCAGCTCCCGCACGGCTAGCTTGTACCCCGAAATAACAACACACCAATTGTANCCAAGGCAGTTTCTTTATTAATCAATGAAAGTAACACATAGACAGATGACCCTCTTACATCAGGGTCCTACTAGTGTAAGCTTATACAAGATATAGGGGTCCTTATGTTCAAGGCGTACAGAAACACTGAGACCTACAATGTACACTTGATGCTGCTCCTTACTGCCACTACCTGCTGCTTACTGCTTCTAAACACAGAGGAATACAAAAGATGCTAAGAGCCAGGTCTTGGGAAGCATCATATATTCTCGTGGTTCCCATACGCTTAAACGAATAGACACAGGTAGGTGAATGGTTCCCATACACTTAAATGAATGGACACAGGTAGCTGAATGGTAGGAGCCATCAGTCATGGTATCAACCAGCTTCCTGATAACGTAGCAGCCTTCCACACCAACACTCACTGCCTAGTGCCACTGGTTACATGTCACTTGATGATAGTAGTCCAAAAATATTATTCCAGAAACTATCTACTGGTCCATATAGAAAAGCACAGTTAAACAAATGCTTCCAGACTCTGATGCTTCCAGGAGCTCAGAGCTCTTACACACTTTTCAGGGGATGTTGCTCCTATTACATAGACTCCTAATCTGACCTATCTGACCACAAACAATGCAGAAATTCTGTCCAGAATAATGCAGGAATGCTAAGGGAATATGTTTACTTCTGTATGCCAGAAGATAGCCATTGCCAAATGTTGTGCATTTAGTTGAAGTTGGATTTGTATATGATAGTGACATCAGCCTCTGAAAATTCACAGCTTGCAACAATGAATAAATACATCAGAAAATTTATGAAAGAAAAGCAATTCCAATTAAGATTGTCCTCTTTCCAGTAAATCCATTAAAGTACTGGTGGTAACAGCCATCTGATGAGCTTTCTTTCTACCATCTTTTAGGATCCTTAACCTGAAAGTGAGGTGTGGATGAGTGACTTATCTTTTTTCCAGTGGGATGCTGTATAACTGTAGTGGAACATAGATTCCTAGGGATCTAAATATAAGTCTGATAGATGAGAAAATGCCCATGTCTGAACTTGTACCTGTTAAGTTTTATCAGAACAGCACCTGAGTATAGCCACATTTCCTTGTGACTATGGGAATTTCCTGCTTACCAAGTTGAAACCTGAGAATGCTAATGGGGTGAGTCCTCACTGATAAACTGATAACTGCTAACTTGAGGTGATCATTCAGACACACCCAAACAGCTCATACAGAGAGGAGTATTTAACCAGTGTCATTTCCTTATTAGTTTTGTAAATTCTTAATTTTCCAGGCATCTGATGTTAACACACCACCCTTCTACCTAGTTTCTGAGAGATTTACTTTTATCTTTCTACTTAAAGTAGACAAGTTCTGTTTCTGCCTTTCTGAGGATCTAGACATCACTAAAGAAATTGCCTGCTTGGTGTGTCTCACCCTGTTCTGTAGAGAACAGGTATCTCTGTGTAACCCACAGGAACAAAAGCTTGGTGTTGGCTCTTCCGTGTGGGATAGAGGGAGCAGGGCTGGTCTCAGTGGTCCTCACAGCAGTGAACTCTCAACTCAAGATGATGGGCATTTTTATGACTCTAGCCTTGAAGTCTGAGCAGAGAAAAAATTGTTTTGACTCTTGCAGATTATAAAGTAAACTTTCTATGTTTAAGTCTAAATAAGTAGGAGAGAAGCCTGGTTATTCTTGTCTGAAGAGTGTATAGGATCCTGGTGATTGTGGTGAGTGGCTGGATAAAAGCAAAGGAAATGACATGAATGAGCGTTCATGAAACGGCATTAAGTGAACAACCGTGGTGGATTTTAGACTGTGTTGTTTAGTGTTATTGCCATGTTAACAACATGAATGCTGAAGAACATGTACAATAGAAAATTTCTCAGATTCAGAAACACATGTTGCCTTAGTTATTTCATGTGCATATTTAACATCCTCCTCCACTCTCTTCTATGCCAGTTAAAAAAGCAGTGCTCCACTTACTATTAGAGTTCCTTCTTGCTGAAAAGTTATTGTTTTGGTTGCTTAGCTTTTTTGTTTTTTTTTTCTGGTGTTATATGTAGACAGCAAAAGGAAGATTTAAATAGAAATGAATTTCTATTGATTATTTTTAAAGTATTTCAAATAGTCTTGGTAAAACCTGGTATAAGACTTTGGTACACTTGAACTTAGCATCTTTTTGTTGTTGTTGGGCTTTTTTCCCCCTTTTTGCTTGTTTGGTTTTTATTTTTCAAAAGAGGGTTTCTCTGTGTAACAGTCCTGACTGTCCTGGAACTAGCTCTTGTAGACTAGAACTGTATGCTGGCCTCGAACTCACAAAGATCTGCCTGTCTATGCCTCCCGAGTGCTGAGATTAAAGGCATGCACCACCACCACCCAGTCAAACTTAACATTTTAAATGTTGATTTGAGAACTGTACCCATATTAGAAAAATCTTGCAAAGTTTAACAGTTAAATAGACAAAATTTCTAAATATTTTCAGATGTTTTCACCTTGTTCTTGTAGTAAGTGCCAAATACTGCTGAATCTACTATAAAATTCGGAGAAAGGCATTTTTTTTCCAAATTCACAGGTATGTTTACTCTCCCACACACATGGAGTGTATACGATGTATATACATGGATAAATGTGTGTGCATGTGAAGCAAAACATTCCATGATACTACTTATATAGTGCTGTAAGAAAATATGGTCCAATTTTACTATAAGATAAATTCATATTAAAGCTGCAATCCCTTTTTAGGGAAAGAAAACATATTGTGTTATTCGAATGTAGTTTGTAATGTTAAGTTATTTAAAGCTACACACACATATCTATATACACACATATATAATTATTTTCTTCATGTATTACATAGAGCAACTTGTTTTTAATTTTTCCACCACTGAGGAATGTTTTGTAACAATATTTAGGTGCATGATATAACTAAAATTTGACTGTTATCACTTGACTAGCTTGGTTATTCATGAACAAGCTAAAAGAGGATTTTTTCTTGACCCTGTTGGTCTCACTTCACTTTAATATATCTATCCTACATTTTAAGTCAAAACACTACTTATCCTTATGTCCTCGTTCATGTTTCCCCCAACGATGCTGCAACATGTTCTTTTCTTTTCTCTGTCATCAGGGCTTTCAATATTTTTGGTAAATAAATATTTTAATTAATTCATTAAAAATTTGACTTGAACACCCAAGTCAAAGCAAGTCTTGCTGAAATAGCAACATGGTAGGCCATGACCTCATGTTGATGCGCAGATGAAAGGAGATGTGTTAAATAAAGATGCAAGAGTTAGCTAACAAGAAGCTAAAACTAATGGGCCAAGCAGTGATTTAATTAATATAGTTTCTGTGTGATTATTTTGGGCCTGTGCTTCTGGGCGGCTGGGAAACAAACAAGCGATCTCCTTACAACAAATTGGCATCCATGTGGTTGACTAAATCCACATAAAACCTGAGAAAGCTTAAAAAGAAATCCTAGTCACAAAATAACAGAGTTTGGCATGGTTTGTTAGGTGCGTTTTCTTGGGTGAGCTCTGTTTGCTAGAAGCAAGCTGAGGCATGGCTCCTTTAAGAGAGGTTTTCTTGATTCAGTGGTAGCAGACAAAAAGCCACATTGTTTTGAAACTGCAGCTTCCTGGCCCATGCTGCCAGTGCAAATGCTGACAAAGTCCAGCTACGGAGCATGCAAATGGGTTTTGTGAGCAGAGCGTGACAAGTTGCTTAATGGCAACATAGAACAGCTGTATGCCTGAAAATGAGGCAATGTACATGGCTCTCAGAGGCAGAAAACAGCTCCACCATGCTGGACTGGGCAGAGCAAGCAGGCAGTGCCATATTTCCCCCAGCAGTGACGCAGCTTAGGTTCTTAAGAAGCACTTAGCATTTGAAGAAGCTGTCCTGGTCAAAAGATAATTACAGATTCACAATAAAGAGAAATTCAATTGGAAAAGACCTTTAAATAAGTCACAATGTTGGATAAATGTATGTAGGCTAGGGAGAGGAAGATAAAGAGTATAGTCACAGATAGTCATAGGTTAATGGAGTAAAGATAATAAAATAATTATTAAAAAGTAATAGAGTAAAAATAAATAAGCTACATAAAGATGAGCTATACAAAGAGAGTCTGGATTATGTATATCATTGTGTTTTCTTTGAATTTTTTGACTGCGAAAGAGTTAAGTACAGAAAGACCTTTCATTGTATGGGCTGCTAAACTAAACCAGCACATATGTTCTAAAGGTATCATGACTTCCAAATTTGAGTCTAAGGATTTGTTGCTTTGGAAAAGAGGCTCTTCTTTTGTTTCCACAGAGGATGAGAACCTGTGGATTCATTCTAGGCTGATGTGGTTTAATGGACCAAGAACCCCCAAAAGGTTACTGTGAACAACCCCCAAAATTATTTCACCCCACAAAATGCAGGAAGCAGTTTGGAGAGAACTATGCCTAAATGCCCTAAATGATTGTTTATAAATGTTTGTTTACATTTAAAGAGGCATATGCTGTAGAGATTTGCATTGGTATAAATCTTGGTTTATTGATACAAATTTAACATCAATTTTGCTATATGTATATTTCTGCTCTTGATTAAGGTATTGTGTTTGTGCAGTTCATTTAAAAATGTAATGTATAACTAAGAAATATAGGTTAATAGAAAATTATCTATAACAGTCAAGCTTATAGTCATGTTATATTTTCTATATGTACAAAAATGTATTTCAGATGGATAGGCATTCTTCAAACCTTTCGAAGACTACAGAATATGGCATTTAAAATGTTTTAAGAACTTAGTACTTTTCATAAAAGTGAGATACATATGCTCCTGGCAGTACCAGTCTACTTCAAGAGGATGATGGGCATCAAAGAGGCTCCTTATGGAGTTTACAAGCTATGTGGTCAAGAAACTGTTCTTGCCTGGACTGTTTGACATGCAGGACCCACAGAGAAATGACTGCTGAACTTGCCTAAAGTTGAGACAGTCCTTTGGTCTTACTGCTTCATGAAAGAATCTGCCATACATTCTACAGGACACACACAAAAAAATGACTGACAAACTGCCAATATAGGTAGTTAGGTATTGGTTAAGTTTGGTTCTCTCATGGAATATCTTGTTTTGTCTGTCTACGGTGATTGAAAAATTTTCTTTATTCTGTGTATGCATGCCTTACTCTCCTGTTTTGAACTGTGAGACAGGATTAATGCTCCATGTATTGTTTTCTTATGCACACCTAACTGTCTGTATTGAGTCAGAAATGTTGCCAAGATTAGGAGTTGTAGTTAGTAATTCCAGATAAGCGATGTGAGAAGCATTAAAACCCCAGTTGAAACTTAGGGAAAAATATTCAAGAAAGACCAAAATTTCCAAGGAAAATTATAGCTATTGCTTGTTTGACTAGCAAAGTAAAATAAAAACCACCCAAAGAATCACCACTGTATTTTTGATTTTAGCCATTCTGACAGGAGTAAGATGGTATCTCAGCATTGT
>LOEQ01008321.1:38020-52629 GCA_001685075.1 Bramus lutescens
GATGATAGAAATGATAAAGTTATGTGTAGTATGCATTTTAGGAAGCTTCTTCAGCAGTAGATTTCTATTTTAGTTATTTGAAATGAAATTATTGTCAGCTACTCTTCTCTCTTTTCCTTTCACTAGCATAGCCTTCCACCAAACATCTCATTTAACTCTTAGGTTTTCAAAAGTTATGAAAATTAGACAGAGAAAGAAATGTGAGAATGGCTTTCTAAGCAGTGAAGAAGAAATTAGTCATATCATAAACCTTGACAATAGTATATTTTGTAAATTTTGAAGCATATAATATCAGAAAATAAAATAAACATAAATCAAAAGAACATATTATTTAAGGACTTATGATATATCCTATAAGGAAGGAATATTTTTAATAAATCAGGAAACTATTGAAGGATTTGGGGTAGATTTAAGCATGACTTGTAGTTAGGAATTTTTATCTATGAGTAAGAAACACTAAGTCAAGCCTGAAAGATAAAATCAAGAAACTATTGACATAATTCCATTCACTAAATTCTAAGGCGCTACTATGAAAATGATTTAGATGTTAAGGAAATTAACAGTAATATCAGCATGAAGGTACCAAAGAGCTCAATCTAAGCCTGTGAGTGAGGCTAGCGAGGGTTGTTTGCGAAAAAGCCTAGCAGACAAGGCTCAGGGCCTCAGAACAGGCCATGCTACTTTAGTCATTGTCCATCCAGGTATATTGCAGAAAGATGCAGTCCATGTGTATCTCGGCCCCTTTAGAATGGGAAAAGTCAGAACCCAAAGGCAGATATCCAGCAAAAGGCTTCACCACCAAAGAGGAATGGGAAATGGACCTAGGATTTTAGCACTTGCAGCCCAGACTCTAAACTCTGAATCAATTATGGATCTAACACTTTTCTTCCCCTACAACTGCCACTGTCCCAAGTCACCTAACATGGCTAATGTGGAAGAATTTCCTAGACTTGTTTGTTAATTCTGAAATTCTACATCTGTTTCACACAGTGGCACATTTATCTCTCTCATGAAATTATGAATAATATTATCAAGTGGGGTCATGGAGTCATGCACTCACATGGGAGCATCCTGTTTGGAGAATTGTCTCTCTGTGTGTAATGCTGTATCCATTTTCATCTTTTAGGCTTCTCCATCATTTTAGAGATAATGAATGACTATAAGAAAATTGTTCTTCTAAAAGGATTGCACGGTGTGGATGGCTGCCACTTTAGGATAATTAAGTCCATACTAAGAAAAGAACTAAAGCTAACTAAAAAGATACAAGATGATTATGACAGAATTCAGATTTCTGACCTGATGGAGGACACATTCCCAAAAGATGCTGGACTCAACAAACTAATAGAAGCATATCAAAGCATTAAAGAGCTTGAAGACCTTGCTAAAACACTTGAAAAAGAGAAGGCAAAAGGTAACCGGGGAATACCCTGGTCATTCATCCCTTCCCCACCCTCCCCAAACTTTCTAGCTCCCTGTAGTGACCAGAGCTTATAGGTTGCTTTCCCATTGTGTATCTTAGAAGCTATAGGGGTTGAAGCATTTCAGAAGTCAGCAGGTTTATTTCGAGAAATCATTTCTTACAAAGGAACTTGATGTATTTCAGGGTAGACATCTTTTGCATTGGAGGTAAAAAAAAAATAAAAAGCAGTTGTTGAGATAGATCAGAACATCCAAAATAGTAGTAAAACTAGAAAATGGTAAAGTGAGAGTTGAAAAAAATCATTTAAAGCATATAGAGTAATAGAGTAAATGTTAGATATAAATAACAATGTTACACATTTTTTAATATCTTTTCTGGTAACAAATACAATCCAATATTTAAGTAGAGATCTGTATCATAGAGATGTGAAGAAGTTTCTATTCATAAAGTGACTGAATTTAATACATATTAGATATACTGGTGCAGAACTCTGACCCAGAATTCAACATAAGGAAGCCCTAATAATGCAGTATCTCATTTTACAAGTCTGATTTCCTTTCATTGGTTTCTATAATTTGAGTGTGTTATAGACAAAACATGACCAGTCAGTATGATAAAAACTGGATTTTTTTTATTTTTCCATTCAAAAATTAACACTTCCTCCCATCCTCCCATTCCCCTCCCGCTCCCCCACTCACCCTCCTCCCTCCCCTAAAAACTTGATTTTTAAGAGAACGGTAAGAAAATAGAAATGAGAAAAGCTTGGCTGATGTATATGAGTTCAAAACAGGAATTTTCTCATCTCATGTGGAACAAGTAAGGAAAATATCAAGTAATACAAGATGGTGACTTTAATGATGTGTCTCTACAGTAAGCTAGTGAGATAAACATCGATATGAATGCAATGCAGAAGAAATAGCAGGAGAACTAGGTATTTCCTTGATCCTCTGTTTTGGTTTACAGGGGCTGTTTTGTTCATTCGTTTGTTGTTATGAAAATTATACCCATCCCAGTAAAAGGAAAAAAGCCATGGGCGAAAAGAGGCAAAAAGCAGATTCTGCCGTACATTCGTCGACTACAAGCAACACTTTGGCATCTGATGGAGGGGAGACATCCTCAGCTCAGGTGAGCCTGGGGAACAGCAGTGGGCTGGCAGTGCACAGAGGTGGCAGCAGGGCCTCTTGCCCCTACTCTGTCCATCAAGTACTTACTGCTTTATTAGTTATCTTCAAGCTTTATCAAAACTTATGATAAGTGATCATGTGGCATTAATATGTGATCACTCCTACTAGAGATGCTGTGAACTTGAAAATCAGGTTGAACAATGTCTGTTCCATGTGTACTCAAAACCTAGTTTTCAAATTCAAATTCAGTTTTGTCCTACCGTAGAGGTAAAGATAGAAAAAATGTATATATAACTTTTTCTTCTACCTTTATTTAATCAAGCCTGTTATCCACACATTTTGTCATATTTATGATTATATTTTGCCAGTCCAGAGGGTGGTGAGTGTTACCCCTTCAAGTCCCCAAAACATTCAGGCATAATTAAATTAGTAATAGATTGAGTAATGAGGTTAGTGGATTTCTACTACCTAATAAAGAAGACACACTCTGTTCATTTGATACTGAGATTTATTAACAGGCCAATGGATACACTTTCAGAAAAGAAAAAGTAGGAATGAAGAGAAGCCTGAAAAATTCTAAGGGGTCAGATTGCCCTGACTCTCCTGGAGAAGCCACAGTCAGATGCCAGACCCCAAGACCCCAGATCTCATCTCCGACTTCACCAAACCCTTCTTTGGCTAAGGTACAAGGTTTCTGCCTCCCTTTCATTTCTTCAATCCAAATATTAGAATCAGATCTTCAAGTTTCTGATCATTTTTCCCACTTATCACTAAGATTTAATTAATCAGACACATACAGAAGTTGGAAATGATAGATACAGATCTTCATCCAAAGTCAGAAACAGACACAGAAATAAAGGTGATACAAATAGAATTTTCTGTACCATAATATTTTGTTGCCCTGGGGACACTTAATGAAACTGGCATTTCTTCTGGCAGTGAGGAGTTTCCTGACTTGTCTTAATCCCAGGCAAGAAGAGAGAGGTGAAAATTCCAGTACCTACAATGGTCACGAGCAATGGACTGCTTATGTCCTCTCTCACACTATCCAATATCTCTTCCTTTTAAATGACTGACCTGTAAATAAATTCTCTTTAACAGGAATCAGGGGTACCTCTTTCTTCAGAATTTTTGGCCCACTATATATTCATTCCAGCTCAAATTCCTGTATGTGTCCAAAGACACCCATGCTCTGAATTTTAATGTTTGTATCTTGTTCTATCCTTACCAGAAATTCAGGATCAGGGGTTCACTGCTCCCAGCAAGAATCAGCACAGCTACGAAGTGTAAATGAGAGCTGTGCAGTCCAGTTAAGTCTCTGATAGGTGTCTTGTGAGATTTAGAGGTCACAGAACAACATAAAGATATAGGTGAAATTGGATAATCAACCACTTTTTGGTTGGATCTAAGGTGTATTCTATGAGATAGAATCCATAACTGAAGCTGCTATAGCAACCAAGAATCTAAGACTAGATAGATTATGGACCTGGGGGAAAAAACCTACTGCTATTATTCTGCTTAAGGAACATAGCAATAACACGACTCATAATGACAAGCTGTCATATCGAAAGATCAGTGCTTCATTCAGGTCTCATAGGAGAAGCTTCTTCTTGTCATAGAAGGGCGTTAACGCAGAGACCCACAACTGGCCAAAGTGCAGACGGTGAGAGACTTCACAGTATCCATCCCTCAGTGGAGTATCTGCATCAAATCCCTCTGCTCAAGATTCAGAGATCTATGTTGAAGAAGAGGAGGAACAATTGTAAGAGCCAGAGATGGGATACGACTTTGAGAAAACAGTCTCTTTTGGACAAACAGGACTGATGTACATATGAGCTCAGAGACGGTGGTGGCACACATTAAAAAAAAAAACACAGGTTCAAGCTGCCTGGAATCCCAGAACAGAGAGGAGGAAATAGACACAAAGTCCCACCCCCATAAGAAGCTATTTTTACTTGATACCCACTAGCAAAGGGATAATCAGTTTTCTCCAATGGAGACTATCAACCATAGTCTAGATCAGGTCCCACAGCTGGAAGTGTTTGCCCAACAAAAAAAAGAATTCCATATGCATGTATAGGGGGTTATTTTGTTTTATCTGGAATTTTTCAGTTTTGTTTGCTTTTATTTTCTGTATTTTTATCTTTTGAGAGTGAGAGAAAGAACACTAAAGATTTCGGAGGATGGAGGATCTGAGAGGAGCTGAAGGAGGAAAATCATGATAAATATATATTGCATAAAACATTTTAAATAAAAACAATTGAAAAATAAAAATTTTAGGAGAAAAATATATAGTGGGGATAATTAAAGAGTATTTGGAAATTTGGGAAAGTGTGCATTCACCAGAAACTGAGAAGAAAAGGAAGTGAGCTGTGATTCATTTCATATTTACTCTTCCCAGGTCAGGCTGTCTTCACTTTTGACTTCCAAATATTTCTGCAGTATCATTGATGTTAGTCTCATAGCACATAAAGAATGGGATGATTGATGCCTCTTATCTTTCCTGAGTACTCCCTGGAGGAAACAAAAGATATTTCACAGAAGGAAAACCACAACCCTGTCAGCATCCATCTCTGGACTCCCCCTTTCTTCTCTCTCTCTCTCTCTCTCTCTNCTCCCTCCCTCCCTCTCTCTCTCTCTCTCTCTCTCTCCTTCCGTATGCCCCTCCTTTTATTCTCACTTGAAGAAATATATTCAGCTGGTCAAGCAAAAACAAAACAATTTTTACTCACCCCAAACCTTGCCATTTAGATAATTTAAAGGATTTTCTTAGCATTTTTCAGATATTTTTGTAATTATGTGGAAAATTTACTAGTCTTAACATCTTACAATCATTATTACTTTATTACTATTTATAATATTGTTTTCAATTCAACATAATAGGACTATCCCTCCAAGTTCCTAAGTTAACATTTATATAATTCAGGGACTACATCAGTATTTGTGCTTCTTTTTTTAAATAATTAATTACAGATTTATTATCTACTACCACAACTTCAGTTCCACTTTTAATGTATACACTGGAAATTGTGTGCATTACTAATTATTTGGTGGTCTTCATGATAGCCCACTAATTTATTTTATACATATCCTAAAACTTTCTTGTTAATTTTAATCTAGTCATTGCTACTTGCTTACTTATATATACATCACTACCACTAACTATATTGCTTTTTATTTTTATGTTATACTAATTGGTTATACTGATGGAAAAATCAGATCCAAGTGAACACTAATCACTAATAGGTAATGACTGTGTGTGACTTGATGCTTGGATTGTTTGCATTTCCTTGGGTCTGTGAAGACAGCTCTATCTCCTTATATGCAGATGTCCAAGCTTATAGCTTTTTCTTACTTTGCATATGCTGTCTTAACAGCTAGGCAATCTTCTCGTCACTGAAATACTCTGTATTAGTCTGTGATCTCAGAACACTGTACAGAAAAGAGATTAAAGGCCTATCAACATATCTCTGTATTATAAACCCCTGATATTGAGGAAAATTCTCCAAACATTAAGGACATGACTCTAACCAAAGGACCTCTACCTGAGCCTATTTAAAAGAGGTAGCTGTGAGCCAGCTCATGTTGTTTTTGATCATTTAATAGGAGCAGGTTGGTATCTCCAGAGGAGACATACTTCGATTTGTACCCACATACTAACCTAAAAAACTCCAGTTGTATGTTTTATATTTACTATTCTCTAATCCAACAATATTTAACTTCCCCATTTTATATTCTTCTGTCATAAGAGAAAAGGATATGTTTGAATTGATGATAATTTCACTTAAGTACATCAGACAATTGCTCTCAACAGCTTGTGCTGTGTTCATGCTGAACATCTTGTCCACGTTAGAAAGATTCCGCTGCTTTTCAGGGAGAGTGTTCAAACTTCTGTGGCTGAAGCCCATTGCTTTAACTCATTAGTCTTTTGTCTAATGAAAGAATTTCTCTTTACCTTATCTATAGTTCTACAAATACATACAAACCTTTAGGACCAATATGGAGTTTGAGATTTATCTTATATGAAGGTTAATTTTTATTTGTTGCTAAACTTACAAGTTTATATCCCTGTGTTTGTTTAACTCAGAACCAAAAGACACAGACCCCAAGCCAGAGTGCTACCAGAGGAGCTGTTGGCCAAAATGAGGCCATGACCGTGATGGTGCTCAATGCAGCGGAGCCATTTGAATATGAGTCAACAGAACCTGGAGGAAAGATGATGTTTCATGCTACAGTGGCCACTGTGAGTGAGTATTTCCATGTGAAAGTTTTCAACATTAACCTGAAAGAGGAGTTCACAAAAGGGAATGTCATCATAATCTTCAATTATGTCAAGTTCAGAGGAATCATAGAGATAAAGGCAGACTCCTATGTGATTAAAGTTGAACCCAACGAAAAGATTGAAGTTCCCAAGAAGCTTATCAGTAGAGCAAATGAAACTCCCATGATTTCTGATATTCACAAGGGTGTAGGTGGAGCACTGTTTTATGGGTTATTTACATTATACAAGGTAATACTTAAAAACTTGTTTTTGTTTTGTTTTTCTAACTTTTCTATACCAACATCTGGAATCAAATATGATAACTTTCCAGTCACAGCTTAGTGACAATATTGTAGCACAGTATTCTAGACTACGGACAGAAGATGAAATCATCCCAATATTAGAGAATAAGAGTGGGTTCCCTTTTCCTACTCCCTAAGATGTCTCTGAAAGAGCTCCAGAAAATGACTTACCAAGAAACTTTATTTTGCTAGTTAAAAATCAACAAGAAGGAATGGTGCAGGCCACAGGTCAGGGTCATGCCAACAATCTCAAATTTTTGAGATATACTATAACTATATAACACTCGTTATTTTCTTTCTGTGCATTCTGTTTCTACAGATTCTTTGAAAAGGGGTGAATATTGATTGTGACATGTATTTGAAATAATAAATGGATGAGTGACATCCTCACAAATTCAAAACTATTCAATAGAATAAATTTACTCTCTCTGCAGATAGAAGGTTTAATCATTTAATGTTGACTCATATCTTATTCAGTTAACTATTTCTGAAGACCTTAGCAACAAAGAACTATTGTATGAAATTACCTTTAGGGAGTAAGTAAATTTAGTTTTTTCCTTTACAAATGAAAATATATACAGATATCATATTGATGAATCAATTCCCAAATTCTGAGTATTAGGATTCAGTTTTTGAAAAATGACAACCTCGGTGAACTCAACAAACATTTTATAAACTTGACAATTTAAGACTCTTTAGTCCATCTTCTTTTAAAAGCTCCTTTATTTTAAAGCCGTTACTTTATAGCACACTCCTTAGTGACAATGCTTATGAACACAATACAGTGAATTATGAAAGCCAATACAGTATGATTTGGGGACTTTGACTTTCTTGGGCATGATACTGGAAAAAGCTAAGTAAATGAATAGAGTCCAAGTGAGTGAATTACTGGAATCTTACCTGTTCTGGAAATTCCCTATAATTTATTGAATGAATGAATAATAGAAGAAAATGTCCATTCATCCTTTTATAAGAGAATAAAAAGATGGTTGCCCGAAGTTTTGATTCCTGAGATTGATTAAGGTGATTTCTGGAGAATCCAGACTATTCAGGAATAGAGAGTAATAGGAAGCAGGAAGAACATTTATTGTAGTAACACTTCCAGGCAGAAATCCTCTAGATAAAGAAAGTAAATCATTGCAGTAATAAAAGAGAATTTGTTGGGAAGACATCACTGAAGATGCCTATATGCTTATATCTGTGACAGGTTTCATATTTTTCTATGATTTTTGAAATGAAAAAATCCTTTTTATGTGTATAACAAAATGAGATAACTTTCAGAAAAGGAATGCCAATTTTACTTTTTCAGAAAAAGGTGAACCCAAAGAACACAATCTATGAAATAAAGGATGATGCAGGAAATACAGAAGTTGTAGGGAGTGGGAAATGCCACAACGTCAGCTGGGAGGTAGGAGACAAACTGTGACTCTTCTGCTTTCAACTGAAAACAATTGACAAGCAACCAAAGCTGGTGTCTGGAGATCACACTTTCATTAAGGTACGAAGTAGACAGGGAACTGATTTACCAAAGCAGAAATTCACGTTTTCATTCCAAATATGAACTTTTCAGTGTGGTGCATAGATAATTCTGTCTCTGAAAGGGAGAATTCAAATGATGCCCTCACATTCATTTCTATGAGAAAAATTTTTAATAATTTATATTGAAGACATAATTCAAAGAATATTGTCTACAAGATGTGTGAGGAAGTTAAAATGACATGCAAGTACATTTGAATAGTGATCAAGAGCAAGAGTTTTGAATAAGTCAGATGTGATTTGAATGGTAGCTTCAACAATTAGGATGTGGCTGGTTCTGGGGAAAGTTTAACTCTGAATCTGTACTTTAAGGGAAGAAATTCCTATATATTTGTGAGTTCACACAGTGTTTAGCACATCTTAAGACGTGAATAAACATTATTTTCTTAATTGGGTAAAGACACTAGAGAGAGAGGTCTAGGAAATAGAAATGGCATAAACATATACCAAAGTGAGGATCAACACTGTTAATGACACTACACATGGAAATATCCAACCTACTTAAATAAAGTCATGTTGAGCATGAAGAGCCTTCTCTTCAAGGACCACATAGTTGGAAAGAGGTGGCTCAAAATAAGCCAATACGATGAAGAAGATGAAGCAGAGGTCAACAGCCTTTGAAAAGGCAAAAAGGCCATTGAGTGCAATAGACGAGGATGGTTGACTGGAGAAATATAAACAATGCTTCAGTTCAATTGCTAGAATCTGATAGTATCTCTCACTGTCTCTTTCAAGGTCACCAAGGCTAGAAAAAAGAAAATATCTGCTCTCCATTCTAACCCGAAAGATGAAAATGCAAGTGGCTACTCACAAAATTAATTCAGTGCTTTTAACAGTGAAGCTTTTAAAATAGAGACACCGAGCAACTGGAAATAACCAACAGCTTCAGTAGTACATCCACGCATTTAAACATGTTACCTGATTTGTGATTATGTATTTTTTGTATAAAACTCCTTACTCTGTTTTTTATGAAAATAACACTTGAATTTAATTTTTCTAATGTAGAAGCAATAAAAATTTCTTTTGAAAAGGATACCGTCATTTAGTCAAAGCAGCTATATACAGTATGGGGAAAAATTTTATCAACTGCACTTCTGAGAGAGGGCTAATATCCTAAATATATAAATAACTCAAAAATCTAAATAATCCAGAAAGCAAACAACCCAATTGAAAATTGGACTAAAGATCTAAGCAGAGAATTCTCAAAAGAGAAAGCTCAAATGGCTGAGAAACACTTAAAGAAATGTTCAGCATCCTTAGTCATCAGGGAATGCAAATCAAACTATTTTGAGAATTCATCTTAAACCTGTCTGAACAGCTGAGATCAGTAAAATAGGTGGCAGCTCACGCTGGTGAGGATGTGGAGTAAGGGAACAGCCATCCATTGCTGATGGAGTGCAAACTTGTGCAAATCATTTTAGTCTCCTTTAAATACTTTAAATGCAATTCACATTTCTTGCTATTTTTTTTCTGGGATGTCTTTTCCAGACTCAAAACCGTAAGATTGTATCCTTTGCTACTTTTAGAAAGTAGTAGTTTAGTTCTTTCCCTTTTAGCCTATTATCTGATTTTTCCATACTTTTAAGAAGTGAAATGGGGCCTGGCGTTGGTGGTGCATGCCTTTAAGCCCAGCACTCGGGGGGCAGAGGCAGGTAGATCTTTGGGAGTTCACGACCAGCCTGGTCTACAAGAGCTAGTTCCAGGACAGGCTCCAAAGCTATGGAGAAACCCTGTCTCGAAAAGAAAGGAAACAAAAAGATGTGAAATGGGATATAATTTGAGTATGGAATTGTCTTTACAATATTACAATTTTAATACAAAATATTATAGTTTTCAATATTTCTAGGTATAAAACTCAATATGTAATATCTGACAACCCTTATCTTACAAACACATAGGTAATAATTGTTAAAATCAGTTTCTCACATAATCTAAGTACCATAAGTTAAAATATATTTAGAAATAGCATTTTAAATTTTAAGCAATTTTACCTCCTCCTACTTCTTCAGTTCCTCTGCTCTCTACCTATCCCATACCCAGCTTTCTTGATTTAAGGAGTAATTTCTGTCTAATTAGTGCATCTATATTTTCTTGGTTATTGTCACACACTGGAGCATATTCCATCTACCAGTAGTGACATCCTGATCAAAATAGCTCTCTTTCTTTGCTAAGGGAAATATTTTGTGTTAATCCCTTTTCTCCAATGCAGGACTTTTGTCTGGCTTGAGTTACACATGTTTCGTGCATACTCTCACGACCACTGGAAGATCATAAGTGCAGTATCCCTGTTACATATTCAAAACTGTTTCCTATACTCATCCATCCACTTTTGTTCCTACAAATGGGAATGTCAAACCTGCAGTGCTGTCTCTTCAAAGGAAGAGATGTCTAACTTGTTTTCTGCCCAGAAGCCTGGGAACGGATATGGTTAATAGCCTGGCAACACAGTTCACCCAAATTCTTACGTTTATTTATAGCACTAATCCTCCCTGAAATCCTTATGATGAGCATTGTTTACCTGAAGCCTGCTTCCTTAGTAAATCTACAGAACCTATCTTCATGGAAGACGTTACTTGAACTTGATCAGGGATTCGATACAATCATATCTTATGCTTTGTTTTGCATACATGCTTAAGCTAATTATCACTAGGAAATTTTCTCCCAATTGTGCTCTGCTTAATATGCCTGAAGCAAACTACCTGGTGTCAGGCTCTAAATTTGAAATAACACAGGCCACTGAGTCTTATTGAGCACAACCTACTTCTTGCCTCTCCTGGATCAACACCCTACTGACCATGGTGTTTGCAGTGATCCCTCACACCAGCCTGATCTTCTACAATGACCCCTGTCATGTAGGAAGATGGTCTGCATTACAGATGTTCTATTGAGGGCTGAGCATTGCACACTCTCTTCTTCTCTCCACCTTGCCCAGTTGTTGTTCTGTGTGTTAATTACCTTAGTAATGATAAGTCATTAGTAGTCACTTTACTACTATGTCACCATGGTAGGGTAATAAAAGCCAGATCTCTGCTCTGGTGTGTGACCCATGGAGCCCAGGTTCTTGTACCTGATATCAGTACTATGTGTGGATTTTATCTTGTAATGTGAGCCTTAAATCCAAGAAGAAGGCAGTTGTCACTTCAGAGATATTCATGCCATTATTGTACTTCTGGGAATACACTGCAAAGTTTGTCGTGACTAATGCTTTTAGGGTTCATAACTAAATAAAACTGATGTTTATTTTTCTTCTCTCATGGCACACATACATATCAGTTTATATCACCGTGAAAGCTAACAAGAAAAGAGGAAGCTTCCATGTGAATACCAACTTGATTAATCTCTGTTTGATGACCCATTCATGTATGTCTTCAGCAAGAAGGAATTAAAAATCATTAAAGAAAATAACTGACCAACAAACAATACAATCCTAAATATATACTCACTAAACAGATACTCAATCACATAAAGTAAGTACTAGGAGTTTTATAACAACTTTTTAAAACAGAGAAATAATATTTTATTGAAATAAAATAAAACATATAAATGAGAAAATATGTGAAGTTTTGAATTCTATTAATAATATAAATAGGATGACTTTTTTCTTTTTAAAACAAGATTTTTATTTTTTTATTATGCATACAATGTTCTGTTAACATGTACACACTAGAAGAGGGCACCAGATGTCATTATCAATGGTTGTGACCCACCATGTGGTTGCTGGGAATTGAACTCAAGACCTCTGGAAGAGCAGCCAGGGCTCTTAATTTCTGAGCCATCTCTCAAGCCCAGGATGACTTTTCTCACAATAAATCCATGTCATGCAAAACCTTAGAGATGACAACGAAATCACCAGTGCATTGCAAGCTGTGACGAGTGAAAAGCTGTGACCGGGTGGGGAGGAAGCCCCTGGGACCTTCAATTCCTAGCACTCTACCTGCTGTGATCCTAAAACTGGTCCACAAATAATGGAAAAATTAAAATTTTTAAGAGGAAGACAACACTTTTTTGGAGGAATTATTGTATGAGTCACAAGCTGGTATAAAGAGCTCAGAGCAAATATTCCTAATGAAAATTGGAAAATTACAAAGGAAGTACAAATTGTACAAGTTATTAAGACTAGTATAAATAAATAACTACTATGAATATGAAGGAATCGGGTTAGTAGAACAGAGAAAATCAACAGGTATGTAGTAAAGAATTTGAGCATTGTTACATGAAAGTATGGCATCACAAGGAAAGAATTGCTCACTGAGAAAGAGTAGGAGTGATTACTCAGAGTGAAAACAAGCTGAATCATGTTCTTTCTCACCACATGTTCTTTTCCGTTTGTCTGTTTTTGAAATAGGGCCTCACTATGTAACTCGGCCCTGAAACTCACAGAGATCGTCCTGTCTTTACCACCGGAATAGCTGCATGGATACAGATAGATAATACCGAATCTTTATCTTACATCAGACCAAAGTGCATATTAAGAGAAATTATTAAAGTTAGATAGGTATTTTAGTATTTTTTCCCAGTTTTTACTTTTAAATACTGCTGCGGTCTGCAGGAACCACGCAGTGAGATTGCAGCTGATGAGGCAGAAGGCTGACCCACTAGAAAACACATTCTGATGGAGAAAAACCGAGTTTGCAAGGCAAGGCGCTGGTCCTACCACCTTTTGCAGATCCACTGATTCTCACAGTGGATGTCTTGTGAAACCATAAGCACTCTCCCTTGGCACAAGATTCAGCAGATTATGGACAAGTGGGACAACTCTTTCCCATGTACTGGTATATTGGGTCATCCCTTCACACATTCTGTGGGGCTTCCAGTGGGAAATTTAGTCACACAATTAATAACCTTGGTTCCCACCAGTCTAATCTCTGCTTTGTTCCCTGAGATACATTAGAAGCCCGCAGGCTCCCTGCAACTATCCTCCATTTGGCAGGATATGCAGTCAGGAAAAAGAGTCTTTTGGATAGATCACACTTGGAACCTTCAAACGTAAAGGGACATCCAAACTCAGAGAATTGGCTTGGCTTTGCTTGTTTATATAAACTGGAGGCTTTACAGAATGATGGAGAACAGCCGGAGAAGAATAAAGAAACTGATGCAGAAAAGTATGGAGTAGAGAGTTCATTTCGCTCTCAAATTAAGCCCTTCTCACCTTAGGTCTATGAACTGTTTATCCCTAGGTGTGTGATCTTGATAATGGTGTCAGGTGGGTCTTAACTCAAATGTTCCCTCTTACCTCGCCTGATCTGGCAACAGCCCTCCAGCCCTGGCTCAAACCAATTATTGTTAATAGCCCTTTGAATAAGCCAATCCTAATAGTTGAAGAACAACCCCCGAGTCCCCCCACCCCTTTATTTCTATGGCTTTTTACTTTAAAAGTAGCCTGTACCAGCTAGACCTTGTACTCCAGGAATAGAGAAGTAGATTTGTTTCTACCTCAAACAAAAGTCTAAGGATCCAATTAAGTTCCAGTTCCTTTTATGGAGATAACTTGGGATTCCACCCAGGGAGTGGTTCGCCTACAGAATGTTCTGGTCTAGGGTGTGACCATGACTTGATGATTTGTTTGTTCTGGCAACAGAATGTGTAACTATGGATGTAGCCTGCAACTTTCAATTGGTGTGTTCATTTCCTTGCATCATGTTAATGTAGACTTTTATCTTACTCCTAACTTTTGGGATAAGATGAAAATTAAACATGGGTGAATTTTCAGTACATACTGGAATTCCCTCCCAGTATTATCCTATATACTTCTCTGTTTTATTATTTTCATTCCTGGCTACATATTCTTTACTATATTTCTAAATCCCCATGCCTCTACCCTGCAAGAGGCATTTTGTTGAGGCTGGTCCCCAACAGGCAGGCATATCGTGGAGGCAGTAGCTGAGAGTTCAACTATAATCTACAAGTTGCAGGCAGGTAGAGAGAAGCTGAAACTGGTATGTGAGATGGATTACTAAAAAAAAAAA
>LOEQ01008322.1:13531-31759 GCA_001685075.1 Bramus lutescens
TAAAAAGGAGGAGGAGGAGAAGTTGTTGTTGTTGTTGGCTAGGACTGTGATGGTTCCCACGCGACACCTACTTCAGTTTAACGTCACAAGTTTCTTGGATCTTCAACCCCACAGGCTCAAAAGATTCATTTATGACCTCTCTCCTTATCCTTGGGTAGCCTGGGTAGTAAGGATCCTCTTGGTAACCCTAGCAGCAAGTGGCACAGCTCATGCGGCAGCTCAGCCCTGGGCTGTTGGCATGGTACTACATAAAACCAAAATGTCGTCACTTACAAAGAGGAATTTAAAAATCCAATCCTCACAGAAAGCCAGCAAGTAGAGTTCCTCTATGCTTCTGCTTCACTTCCTGCCTCCAGGTTTGCACTTGAATCCTTGCCTTGGCTTTCCTGGATGCTGCATAACCTCATCATGCCATCCTATATGTTCTTTCAATAATGAATGAAGACTATCAGGATGGTCCTCATAGTTTTTGTTTTAATGGTTTCCATGTCAAAGTTGGATATTTGGCTCAATTGCCAAGAGGTTTTCACCTGAGTCAAGATTCACTGAAAACAGTGGGATCATCACATTTCCTGGAAAGCTAAGATGCCCAGGAAACCTGTAATAAAAAGGATCTCAGACAAAACTTAACGATCCAGTTGGGGGGTACTATAGGGTAAACCCACCAAGTTTTCCTAATCAAGAATGCTGTGTAGACGTCATCAATAATACAACTGTGCAGGTCCCGGATTCCTGAGCATCATTGAATCAACAGAAATGCAGACTATACGAAGACTCCGTATTCATTTAAGTGGGTATTTGGCACTCAGAAGGAACTTTTTGATGTTGTGATTAGCCCATTGGTAGATGACCTCATTCATGGCAATAATGGTCTTTTGTTTACATATGGTGTGACCGGAAGTGGAAAAACTCATACAATGACAGGTTCTCTGGGGTACTAAGGCCTGCTTCCTCATTCTTCAAACACAACCTTTAACAGCATAGGGTGATTCAAGCAAAACATTACATTTTTAAATCTAATGATAGGACAGCATGAAAAAAACAGTATGAAGCTGATGCCTTATTAGAACAGCAAAAAAAAAAAAGCTGGATTTGGAGTTGGAATGTGGCTCTCTCCTTCTCTAAACCCAAGAATGCTTTTTAAAGTAAAATTCAAAATCTCTGTCTCATGTCAGAAGAGCCACCTGATATGGAAAAGAAAAAAACTTAAATTAAAGGTTTTATTTGGTTTTATTTTGACTTGTTAACAACTTTTCTTAAGGTATAAATATTATCTCAAAATTGATAAGATTAAAATATACATATATTTTAAAATTTATGTTATGATATTAATGGTCATATAGAGTACTAATTCTAGAATAAGGCTACATCTACCTTCCTGTACATGATTTCGGGTTTGAGTCTCTATCAATTTTCTGAAGTGAACCTTGACCACACCTAACAGTGACCTTTAAAGTCTCCAAAAGTGGAATGGGACCCCACAACAATTCCACCAGGACTATGATAACACCACTAAGCTGAAAAACACCACCTGAAGATCAGCTTTGGACTACAAACTGCTCAGGACAATTTCATGGTGGCTAGCTGATTGATCCAGCCTCACAGACTACTCTAGCCAGGAGACAAGCCCTGCACTTTCCCAATATGCAGAGACTGGACAACAAAAGATGCAGCTACCTCTCCCAGGACTTGACAATTTATCCAAATTTTTCTTTGTAGGATCACCTACAGAAGCCTTCACCCCCAGACAGCAGGATGTAAATTTAAGAATATGACACCCACATTCCCAGGAGGTGAGGTGGATGGGTTTTGGTCATTCAATGGGTTATGGATATTTGTCATTGTTTAAGGGGGATGGTTATAAGTTGTTATTGGTAATAGTCAGGAAAAAAAGCTAACAAAGGAGATTAGATTCAGGGTTCTTGTTTTGAAAAAAAGGGGGATACAGATATGTTAGGATAAAAGAGTAGATTATTGAATCTACTCTAAAAAGAAAAATGGAGAATACAGATATAAGAAAAAAACAGTAGATTATTCAATCTACTTTTAAAAAGCAACTACTGGTTTTAAATATTTTACACTGGATTGGACTTTTATATATTGTATACAAATTTTGTATACTGACACAAATTTGTGATTAATTTTGTTGCAATATATATACATTTCTAACCTTGTTCCAAGTATTGTACCTATACAACTCATTTAACAATGTAATAAAAATCTCTAGTCCTTAAAAGTTATTATTACTATTTAGGATAATAAGGAAATGCAGGTTAATAATTAGTCAACTATTACAATTGAACTTACAGTCATATTTGGTATGTTTACAAGGAAAAAAAGAGATTATTTTAGATAGACAGATCATCTTCATAGACTTCAGAGATCTCACAGAATACAGCATTTAAGATGTCTTAATAACATAGGTTATTTTATTTTATAACAATGAGACATGTCTGCTCCTGGCAGCACCAATCTACTTTGGAGGAGATGACAGGCATCAAAGAAACTCTACATGGATTTTACTTTCTTTGCAGCAAAAATAAGACATTAGGCAAGAAAGTGCCCTTGCCTTGACTGCTGACAGTATGCTGTCCTAATTGGACAAACAGGACACAAAAGAGAGTGACCACCAAACCATGCCAATACAAGGCAGGACAGTCCTTCAAAAATCCAGTTCATATAAAAGTCTGTTGAATATCCTAGGCCTGTAGGCTGAAGATGGATGACCAATGTTGCAAAGGAACCTTGGGTAACTGTACAGGCAGCCAGCTATCTCTATGATTTCTCACTTTTTTTGTAAATTGCTTGATCACACTTCCTGCTTACTCAGTTAATATTATTTCCTTCTCAGGTCTCTGGGGGAGTTGATTACTAGATAGTTATAGCTTTTCTTCTTTACCAGACTCAGAAAAGAAATTCACTAAAGAGGTGTGAAGTGTATAAGGTTAAGAGATATCAAAAAACAGTTTTGGATGATAATGCAAATTATGATAGAAAATAAATTAGGTATAAGACTTAGGACTCACCAAGATAGGATAGATAATGAAGTCTTTTCTCAGAATTTGTCAAATGCAAAATGTACTAAACATTGTTGATATATTTATTGCCTATATACATTGTAAACAGTTATTGTATCTATTGTATATATTTTTCTTATATTAATTATAGCCTTCTGTTTTTAGACAAAAAGGGAAAATGTAGTGATTGTTTGTAATCTAAGAAAGCCTGCCTGAATATCAGAGTGCATAGCTAAGCCACTAGGCTAGCCATAGAGGCCAGGCAGTGGTGGCACACACCTTTAATCTCAGCACTCAGGAGAACAGAGGCAGAACTCTTTCAGTTCAAGGCCACCCTGGGCAACACAAGGTTGAATCTGTCTAAAAGAGAAACGGAGCTCACACAAAAGTGATCCTAGCAATACGGAGATGGAGACAGGAGTGATATGGCTGGGCAGAGAGAGGAATACAGGACGGAAGGAGACAGGAGTTCAGAGGCAGTCTGAGGATTCAGTCTGAGCATGCAGTCTGAGGATTCGTAGAGACAGGATCACCCCTTATGTCTGAGAATTCAGTAGAGGTAAAAGGTCTCCCTAGTGACTAGCTGCTGTTTCTCTGATCCCTTAGGTTCCACCCACTAATATCTGACTCTGAGCTTTTATTAAGAACAATCAGAATTCATGTTACACTCACATATCGCTCATTTAACAGTACTCACTAAAAATGTGACTATATACCAGGCACAATTTTCTTTTTAAAGACAGTTTCAAGTATCTCAGACTGGCCTTGAACTTATTACACAGCCAAGGATAACCTTGAACTTCTGTATGCCACTACACCTGGGTTGTGCAATGTCACAAACTAAAGCCAGCATTTCCTGCATGACAGGCAAGCACTCTAGAGCTGAGTTATGTAATCCACCCTACTATTCAAATGGTGAAAAGCAAAAGCCTTTGAAGAGGAAGCATAAACTTAGAAACTCTAACAGTTCCTAAATTATAACAGATGAAAAAATCCTTATATTTTGAAAATCCAGTGGTAATTGGAAGTAGATTGAACACTATAAACAAATATAAATACTCTATAATTCATTTATGTGTTTTATAGATTAACAATTTACATTAATATTCTTGTTTTGTTTTTGTTTATTTCTCAAGATAGGGTTTCTCTCCAAAGCTTTGGCTAGCCTGGAACTCACTCTGTAGACCAGGCTGGCTTTGAACTCTGAGAGGTCTGCCTGCCTCTGCCTCCCAAGTGCTGGGATTAAAAGTGTGTACCATTATAGCCAGGCTACAGTACTATTCTTAAACAAAACATTATTAATTCATTGTCAACTTGAAGGGACTTAGAATCATCATATGTGATGGCTATTAGCTGTCAACTTGATTACATTTGGAATTAACTAAAACTGAAGCAGCTGGGAACATATGAGAGGGGTTTTTCTTGACTGGACCATTTGAAGTGGAAAGACCCACCTTAAGTCTGTTGGAGAAACAGCCTTGTAAGCCACTCTGATAGATCCTACTTGATAGACAGAAAGATAAGACAGACATTCATTCATTCTAGCAGTTCTGCTTCTCTAGAGAACTCTGATTAATACATCATGGAAACAAACCTCTGGTCATGCCTGCAGAGTTTCTAGATTGGATTAATTGGGGTGGGAAGATTCATGCTAAATGTGGGGACCCTAGACTGAAGAAAAAGAAAAACAAGCTGAGCACTAGCATTCATCTCTTTCTGCTTTCTGAACTGGAAGCAATGACACTATAAGAATTACTTGATTCGAGGCAGGTAAAAGCAAGCTACTTTACCATAAAGGAAGGAAGGACGGAGACAGAGAGAGAGGGAGGGACAAAGAGACAAAGGGCTGAAAGGAAACTAACAAATGAGAAGCATCCGAACTTTCAGTTGCTGCAGATGACTCAGTGAGTAGGCAGTTATAAGCCCTTCTAGCTGATGCTAGAAAAAGCTAATGTTTTCATGAACATTTTCAAATGCTGTCCTGGGTGGATATTATTATTGGCTCTGCATTAGATTGTTGTTTTACTTTAAAATTTTCTGAAGTGCTGCATACCTCACAGAGGAGGTATTATTATAAAAATAAGAAAGTCAATTCATATTTGTGGTCTTTTCTGAAGAATAGAATTATATTCTGAGTACTTAAAATGTTGCTATTCTGAAGCCACCATTTTGGCCTCCAATGAATTTATATGTTCTCTATAATAAAACAAAATGCAGCTCATCAATATTACAGGATTTTTATGCAACAAATTAAAAATTAAATTAAAACCAAAAATTGTTTAATAGTCCTCTTTTGAAAGAAATGATAATGCATGCCTGTGGACCCAGTACTTGCAAAACTGAGGGCAGTTTGCAAAGATTCAAGTGCAGTCTAGGCTACATAACAAACTGTATCTAAGTAAGCAAAAAGATTAAAATAATAGACAACAAAACAACTTACTTTTCCATTATAAAATGCAATAGACAACAAATTTCTTATAATGTCCAATTCATTCGTAAATTTTTTTAGATCTATTTATGTTTATGGGTATTTTGCCTACATATATGTCTGGTCATCATGTCCACTCCTGGTTCCTTCAGAGGCCAGAAGGGGGGGCACACCTCCTGAAACTATAGTTACAGATGGTTATGAGCCACCTACCATATGGGTGCTGCGAATTGAGCCTGGTCCTCCGGAAGAGCAGCCAGTGCTCTTAACTGCTGAGGCATGTCTTCAGCCCCACTCAATTCATTTTTTAAAAGAGAATTACTTTAATTTTTGCCTTTGAGACATGGTATCAATATATCAGAGCATAATCCTCCACCTTGACCTCCACCTTGAGACTGCTGAGATCACAGGCATGGGCAATGCAGGGTTCATGCTTGGCAAGAATTCTACCATTTGACCTACATCTCTAGCACTAGTTGTTATTCTTATGATTAATAAGACTATGATGTGTGTGCATATAGAACTATAGAGCATGTGTAATATGTGTGTGTGTGTGTGTGTGTGTGTGTGTGCATTTACTACTTACTCCATGAAGGAATCCCCTCCAAGGAAGCCGCCACAGCCTTTGCTTTCCTCAGGTATGAAGCTACTTTAGAAGGTGTACTTCTACAACTTAATTATATAAATTCCTACTTTAGAAGGTGCACTTCTACAACTTAGTTATATAAATTCCTTGAAGATGGGTTCTTCTTAGAGAATATCCTGAAAATTGTAAGTAGAATCTCCAGCTAGCTTTTAGAGAACTGCAACTTCAACACAGATGTGTAACATGAAGGTCTACAAATATGCAAATATAAAATTTTATTGAGGCAAAGCTTTAAAAAAAAAAAACTCATGAAGCGCAAGAATGAGCATTCAGCATCCACAGGGCAACTTGGCTTTGCTGTTTTACTCTCATATAATCCTCCAGAGTACCTGTGAAGTGATGGTTTATTGCATATTATGGGAAAAATTATATGTTCTAGAACTGAGCTAACAGTACCCACATGTGGCTACTGAGCACTTAAAATGCAGTTAGCCTGAACTAAGATGGGCTGTATTTGAAAAATATACAACAGATTTTGAAGACAAATGTGGAAAAATTTTTATTCAATTAAGATGCATCATAAACTAGTCAGTGGTGGCGCACGCCTTTAATCCTAGCACTTGGGAGGCAGAGGCTGTCAGATCTCTGCGAGTTCGAAGCTAGCTTGGTCTACAGAAGGAGTTCTAGGATAGCTAGGGCTACACAGAAAAACCCTGTCTCAAAAAACAACAAAAAAAGATACATGATAAAGATTTGCTTCATCTACTTGTACTGTTTAAAATGTGAGCCCTAGAAACTAAAAGTTACTTATGTGGCTGATATCAGTTCTACTAGGCAGCACTGGTAAGAGATTTGAGACATATTTTGAAATTATCAAGGACCTATACTACTAATAAATCCTTGTCAGTTCTTCCGATTGTCAGTTCTTAGTATCAGAGAGGTGGGATTTTTTTTAATGATAAATTATCAGGGAAAAAAGGTTTATCAGATTATTAAAAGGAGTTACTGCTGGGCGATGGTGGTGCACGCCTTTAATCCCAGCACTTGGGAGGCAGAGGCAGGCGGATCTCTGCAAGGCCAGCCTGGTCTACAAGAGCTAGTTCCAGGACAGGCACCAAAGCTAGAGAGAAACTTTGTCTCAAAAAACAAAACAAAACAAAAAAGGAGCTACTTCAAACATCCATTCAACATAGTCTAGCAGTGTGAAAAGAGAAAAGAGAAAAACCATTTTTGTAAATGAAAAGAAGCCCTACACTAAGCATGAAGTTGCATCTCCTAAACCACTCCAGCTCCCACATACCTATCACTGGGTGGTCAGCTCATTCTACTGATTATAATCGACACATAAACCATATTCCTACTTTATTTAGTAGAATATTAATTAGATATTTTGGAATGTATACACACTAAAAAACTGGATGAATGAAAGCATCAAATTATTAGTACTAGTTATCTCTATATGAAAGGACAGATTTTCCCTTTTACTCTATGTTCCATTTTAGTCCATATTTTTTCTATAGCAATAAATTCTTTTATCTTAAAAGTTATTAATTGGGGTAGGGAGTGCTGAGGAGACGGTTCTACAGCTAAGAGTACATACTGATTGTACAGAAGCCCCAAGTTCAATTCCCAGAAACAACACTATGAAGCTAACAACTCCTTGTAACTTCAGTTCTAGGGGATCCCATATCCTCTTCTGATCTCTGTGGGCAAACACATTCATGTGCACATACCATCCCCTCCCCCACCACACACGCTCATAATTAAAAATAGAAACAAATTTTTGAAAAAGCTTTTCTTATTTTTAATCTCATTCACTATATACACTAGGCTGGCCTTGAACTCTTAAGAGATATACATGCCTTTGCCTCTTAAGTGCTGAGACTACATCTCATTCAGCTTTTTAAAAATTATTAATATGCTGGGCAGTCGTAGATGCCTTTTATCCCAGTACTCCAGAGGCAAGTTCCAGGACAACCAGGACTACACAGAGAAATCATGTCTTGAAAAATACAAAAAATTAATTAATTAATAACAATAATTTTAAAAGGCTATTACTTTTTTAAATGTGTGGTGTAATATATAATGTCAAACTATGCTTCAGATCTTGAGGTAAAAAGGATGGAGAGCCAGAGGGAGGTCTTTGTGTACAGCAGGACTCAGTCTGGCCTAGTCAGACAGCAAGTCCATGAAAATACAGACCACACAGACCCAGGAGTTAGGAATTAGCATTCAGTCCTTTGTAAAAGCTCTATAGTTGCCTTTTGCAAAAGATATAAAACACTGTGTTTCCAATGACAAGATTCTTATGCTAGACATTTGGAAGGCAGAATTGGGGAAAGAACTACAATTATTGTAAATAATAGGAGTTAAATTCTGTTTACACATTTCATTTAGAAATACACAAAATAAAATTCAAGAATTCAAAAGTTTACCTCCCTAAATTAGAAATGACTCTATTTATAGAATATTTCTGTGCTACTGCTGGTGTGATTTACAGACTCACAGATGCTACCATTCGATAAGTTTCATTTGTATAGAAAGGAGCATAAAGAAACGATTTAAATATGTTCTTCCCCAGCACAGATCAGAAAAGGTTATCAAGCAGCAGGTTCCTCCTCTCTCTCATTGCTCAGCACGCTAACCTCCTTATGCAGTCTGGAAACCCACAAGCTCTTTTAACTTCCAGGAGTTTTCTTGAAATATTTGATGGCAAAGTTTACCACCGTGGTGGTTACCACTGTCCCCAAAAGGTAGAGATAAGAAATGGGTGGCGTTAGTAAAATACTTTCTACTGCTTCGCCAGTACCTTAAGTCTTCCTTCCTACTGCCCACGCAAATGAAGCCCCAAGTACTGACCGCCACCTGTGAGGAAGGCAGGGTTTCATCCTTTCAGACGTCCATTACTCCACCGTTTAAGAGTTGCATCATTGCTCTTCCCTTGCTATAAGGTGACCAAATCTACTTTGAAAATTAAAGTGGAAGCCCTAACTGTAAACAATGAAAAGAGTGACAGTCAACCAGAAAACTATAACGTATCATTTATTTCTAAATATAATACTTATACCGTGTTTTGTATTATTTAATAAATACATGACACTAACTATAATTCCAATGTTAGTTCATTAAAAAACTCTCTTGGTCCTTGAGTGACTGTAGAAAAAGGATCAGGACAGAAGAAAACTAAGAAAATCATTTTCCCAAGGGCACAGTTTACAAATGGCAGACACGAGAATCAACGCCTGGCAATCTGGGCCCAGAATTCACCAGCTGTAACCACAATGCTATGCTTCCAGAGGACCCAGAAAGCAGTATGTCCACTAAAGCCCAGGTAAGCATTTGGTAACAATCTGCTAGTAAATGAGAAGAGAAAAATGGCAAGAACAAAAAGAAGTTAAAAAAAAAAAAGCTATCACCCATAAATCGAGCACATCACTGTAACTGTTCTGGAATTGTTACTATCAGTGTTTTCTTCTGGAACACAAATGGGGTTTCTTTTCTAACTAACACTCAGCACGCAATTTTCTAGAAAACTAAAAACTAAAATACCAGTCTCAGTATTTTAGAGTAACAGTTTAAGTAACTTACAAGTATTTGTTTCTGTGCATGACATACATGCTAATTTCATTCACAACCCCCATAGCATAGATATGGACACTGCCACCATCTTACAAATGAGGAGACTAAAGCATTGTTAGGAATCTAAGTTAAAGTCACCCAATTAGCAAATAGCTAAGCCAAGGGTTCAAACCCAGTCAGGTTGACCTCTGAAATTAGAATCCTTTACTACTCTTGGAGGGTAGGTTTCTGAGTTACTTGAAAGATAGTAATTGTGGGTTTTAGGGCCTAAAATGAGGCATGCAGATTTATTTTATTTTGACTTAAGTCTGACTTGCAACTCAAGTTTTTAGTATCTTACATTTTCTCAAACAAGCTAATTAAATCTTCATATCTGAGCCCATATGGGTCAAGAATCTTGAGATCTCTTCCTTCAACAAGTGGTCATCTACTAAGTGCTAGGGACTGGGCTACCAGTCTGTACTCCACACAGAGAGGGTCACTGCAGTCAGCGCAGAAGTATGCTTAGGTTTCTCACAATAAATCCGACAAAGTGGGATATAAAAATGAGCAACAGTTTTGCCAACCACTCAGTGGGAGAACTAAGAATGCAGTCTTGTGATTACCTGCCTTACCCTACAAAGTACTTACATCTCTCGTTTTTCTTATAGTTCCTGAGAGAGACATGCCTAAATCATTACTAGGCAGGTACTGTACTAGTACCTTGCTTCAGGTGATGCCATATATATATATTTTTTTTTTTAAATTGAGCTATACATTTTTCCCCACTCCCCTTCCTTCCTCCCTTTCTCCATGACTTGCTGTGTACCTGGGTTGTTGGCCCCGGATGTCCTCCTCTCCTTGTTCTCTTGCTCACGCCCTCCTCTTCCTCGTTTCTTCTATTCATACTCTGTCTGCTAATCCCATCTATCCTTGCTCTGCCTCACATTATTGACCATTCAGCTCTTTATTAGGACCATCAGGTATTATAGACAGGCAAAAAATCAAATCTTCATAGAGCTAAGTGCAGCATAAACAAGTCACACACCTTAAAATAATATTCCCCAACACAATTATCTTGAAGACAGAGAGTACTGGATAAGTATTTATTAATGATGGATGTGACATTCATCCTATTATGACTATATACTGCCAAACGGCTCCTCCTCACCTCTGACTGAAACAATTCATAGGTAAGTCTTTGAACCTCTTCTCTTCTTTAGCTACACATATCTCAGGTAATCTAATCTATATTGAGAACTCTCAAATATACATGGCTTGGAATAGTCTACTGTGAAATCTAGATTGGTAAGTTCAACTGCTGAATTGCCATCTCAATTAGGATGCCTATTAAGCATAACTTTGAAGGAAACTAGGTGATACCTACTTGTCAATGGTTTATAATGGGAATAATTTTGCCCACTGTCTAAGAGATACTTCTGACAAGTTGAAGAGATGATACTAACATTTAGTGGGATGCTGCTTAATTCCTAGAATATACAACACCCAAAACATAGAATTATCCAGTCCAAAATATCAGTAGTGCTAAAGTTGGCAAACACTAATATAAAGCAACAAGTCCGGCTCTAATCACCTTTCATAAATTCCTCAGTTGGTGCAGGACACCATCATCTCTTAATCAGATTCCTTTTTTAGCAGTGCTGGAGAGCAAACCCAGGGCCTTGCATATGCTAGGCAAGCATGCTACTACTGAGCTATACCTCAAGCCCCAGTTTAATTAAAAACTGTGTTTTTGAAACAGGTCTCACTATGCAGCCCTGTCTGGCCTGAAACTCACAAGAGATCCTCCTGCCTCTGTCTTACTAGTGTGCTGGAACTGAAGGTGTGTGCCATCAAACCCAGCTCGTTAACCACGCTTTGTAAGAAAGCCTCCTAGCTGGTCTTGCTGCTATGCTCTCTTCTTTATCACCACAGCATCAGGAAGAAATATTTAAACACAGTAAGTCTAGTACATCAGCCCTCTGCTCAGAACTGGGTAAGAATTCTAATTCATCTTCCAAAGTAAACCAGTGCTTGCAAAGGCCTACAGGCTCTGCCGGCTCGAATCCAGTCTCTTTCCGACTGTATCTAGCTATACTCTTCTGCCCACACTGCTCGCCTGGAGTCCTGGACACTGCTGGCATACCTCGCCTTCAGGAAACACAGGGTTCTTTTACTCTAAATACTCATTTGCTCTCACCATTCACTTTCCCAGACACCATTTTTAAAGCCGTACTCTCAGGCAGGTGACTAACCAAACCTGACTGCGATAGCTGAAGCTTAAAAGGCAGCAACAATTAAAAATGAAAACACCATTTGCAATTCCCTTAAAGCAGTACTTCTCAGTCTTCCTAATGTTGCGACCCTTCAATACAGTTCCTCATGTTGTGGTGGACCCTTCAACCATAAAATATTTTCGTTGCTACTTTAGAACTGTAATTTTGCTACTGTTTATAAATCGTAATGTAAATGTCTGAAATGCAGGACATATGCTATGCGACTCCGGTGAAAGGGTCATTCGAAACCCACCCCCCTCAGCAAAGGGGCGGCGACCCACATGTTGAGAAGTGCTGCCTTAGATGAAGAAACTGAGGATTAGAGAAGTTAAATAGCATGTGCAATGCAAACTGTCAAGTGACGGAACCAGTATTCAGACAGTCCCTCATCATTCTCCAAACCACATTCTTATGAAGTACGGGGTAAAACGGAAAATGTAACCATGCATAGAAAGAAGAGCGTTAGGAAGACTGAGAAGCACTGCTCTAAGGGGATAATAAATGACATTTTCTTTTTTAATGGTTGCTGCCTTTTCAGCTACAGCTAGCCTAGTGAGAAACGGCAACTGGGCCACTACCAGCGGCAGTTCGGCCACAAGAGCCGCAGCCTGAAGAAAGTCTGTTCCCTCAGACTCTTTCAAAGCTACAACAGGAGCTTCTCTAAATCTCTGTCCCTCAAAAGAACCCAAGATTCAAGGGAATCCTTGAATCCTGCTCCCCAGAGAGGCTGAATAGCAAGCAACTCACCTCCTCATGTCTCCCAAGAAGTTTTGTTTTGTTTTGCTTCGCCTCACCCCTCCTTAAAAACCCTTCTCCACCTGGCTCCTCCTTACAACCTACAGTCGGCTCCTTGCTAACTCGGGTGAATTTTATTTAATCAAGCATATCTTTGCATCATTAAACAAATTTTTCAGTATAAACAAAAGTTAACACACCTTAAAATAATATTCTACAACAGACAAAGGCAAGTACATAAGGATCACAGCACACTGTGTGGTTAGATTCAGGATTAGGTCATAGTACTTAAGTATACAGCAGATAGCAGGTACTCTTACCACGCCTCACTACTAGCTCTTCAGCTTTCTGTTCATTCTATGCTTTCTGAGGCTGGATTAATAGTGGCTTCAGGCCCTTCATTTCTCTCCAATCAGAGAGCCCCTCCAGGTTATCTGCTCATGATCCATCATGGAGTCAGTCCACAAGTCTTCATACAACGCACAATTCTGAGTATCCTGAGTTCCCTAACTATCTTCAGGTATTGATACTAAACTGTTATCTATAACAAAGTTGGTAATAAACTGGGCTCTGAAATTTACCAGTAAGGTTTGAACTCTCTATGTTTATCTTACAAACAGGAATGCAATGGAAAGATAAGGGTCTGGTGAATACTGAATAGATTCTCCAGATACAATCAGAAGCCCAACAGCAAGGTCTCCAACCTCAGCATGCTTCAGTTTCCTGGCCTGTGTCTCTCTGCCTCTCCCCTCTCCAATCTCTCCTGCAAGTTGTTTTAAACTGGCACTCTTTTCAAACTCTGTTCTACCAACGCCCTTGCATTCTTAATGATGAATCAAAATCACCTAAGACATCCTAACAATTCCTTCCCTTCCCTCTCTCTATCAGTTTCAAATTTACTTACCCTCCATCCAGCAACCTTTACCACCTCTTCTGCTTGCTGAAAAGTAATACTTTCCATGTGTGATGGCAATTCTTGGTTGTCAACTTGACTACATCTGAAATTAAACCCAAACAGGCTGAACAAGCCATGGAGAGCAAGCCTATAAAGCAGCACTCTTCCACGCCTCTCCAACAGGTTCCCGCCTCCAGATTCTGCCCTCTTTGAGTTCCTGTCCTGATTTCCTTCAATAAGGAACAGTGATGTGAAAAAGCCAAATCAACCAACTTGCTTTTAGTCATGGTATTTACAATAGAAACCCAAACTAAGATACCCAAGGCCAAATTCTCCACCTGTGCCTAGAATGTTCATACTCATGCTCATTTCCTTCCTTCCTCTCTCCTCCTCATCCCTTCCTCCCATTTTCCCTCTATGCTCACCTCTCCTCCCTCCCCCATTCTTCTCTCTCTCCATTGATTCTTCCTAATTCCACATAAGCATGCCCAAAACAATTCATAAAAACATTTTAAGGCAAACATCTTTAAATCCTCAGCATCTGGCTTCCTGTACTTTCTTGCAGAGTCCTTGGTCACAAACATTGTGTTTTCTCAGGTGTGATGACAAACGCTGGTGACGATCCAAGTGCTAGGGAGGTAGAGGCACAAAGATCAGCAGTTCAAGTTCGGCTTTGGCAACTGGCTAGTAAAAAGCTAGCCAGGGCTCCAAGATATCCCAGTCAAGAAAAACCAAAAAGAGAAACACTGCACCCTTCTCAATTAGCTAAACTCCTAGCTGTCCTGTAACTTTCAACTTCCTTAGCGCATTACAATGTAGCTAACTGCTCTAAATTACCCTAAATTTCAAGTCACAGAGACTTTATTCAAACCTAATCTTACTTGCCCTTTTAAATGGTAGGACACAAGCTGACAACTCCTAGTCCTTGAAATATTCTCCTCTCAGCTCCCTAACAAACCCACTCAGCTTTTCTGTTTTTCTTTGGGGGGGGGTCGTTTGTTTTTCCAACTGGGCTCTATTTGGCATAGATGGTTGACTTTCCCCATTAGCTTTGGCCCTATCTACCTAGGAGCTTATAACACAAACATGAGAATCATCCTTAATCTTCAGTCTTTTTCTACTCATTCATTCATTCGTTTATGAGAGGCATTGTCACTGCACACATCTGGATAAAAGGATAATTTGTAGCAGTGGGTTCTCGCCTACCACGTGCATCCCAGGAATGAAAACAGGTTAGCGCAAGTACCTTTACCCACTAAGCCATCTCACCGAATCCAATCTTTTTCTATTCTATAAATGTATTTGTCCTATCCTAGTGATAATACTTCCCAAATCTCTCCTACATCCACTCTCTCCTCTACATTCCATGCCATTTCTCACCAGGAATAGTTTTTCAACTGGTCTGGCTTTCAAGTTGTGCCCCTTTCTAATCCATCTTTCATTTCTGTCAAAATGACAGGTCTAAACCAACTGTGGTTGTATTGCAGGATGGTTTGCTGGAGGTGGTGGTGAAGTACTTTGTTTTTGTTGTTTATTTTTGTGTGTGGGTGTTTGGCCTTCAATGTCCTCTGACAACAGAGCCCCTGGAACTAGAGCCACACATGTTTGTGAACCACCATATCAGTGCCCAGAACTGAACCCAGGTCCTCTGGAAGAGCCATCTCTTCAGCCCTGTTTTCATTTTTTTCAACTAGAATTTCACATCCTTCAAGGTGAAGTTAAAATTCCTAAGCTTGGTTGACAATCAGTGATTCATTTGCCTCTGTTCCAAAGCTGTGCGGTTGATGTATAGAAACGGAGTGTGTGAATGTAGCTAGTCTTAGTTGAAATGTGCTAAAGTATAAAAATACCATCAGATTCTGAAGACTTTGTATGAAAACGAGAATGTTAAATACCTTCGTATTACTACTTTATATTGATCGCATGTTGAAATTATGTTATTTTAAAACGCTGGGTTAATTTATGAATCTCGACTTTTACTTTTTTAAAACACGGCTACTAGATTTTCCATACTACATACATGACTTGTGTTTGTGTTTTTTTTAATACAAGAGCACTGGGATAGAATAGGTTTCTTCTTTCTGAACTTAGTTGATTCATATATTATTCAAGAGTAGCTTGAGTAACTAAGATTCCAGAACATCCCCCACAGCCAAGAATCCAAGTCTGAGTCAACAAGCCTTCCTCTGTACTTTCCTCGTTCACAGGCACCTGTGCACACACCTGTCATATATCACACCGTATGATAATTACCAGTTCCCAGCTAGCTCCCCTCCTAAAGTGTAAGCTCCTGGCAAAAAGAGTATCGTTCTCCATATACTCAGGTCCCAGCACCGTGTCCAACACTTCAAAGGACATTCAAATATTTGTCTTTTGTTCACATGTGAATTTGGCCTGAAAGTTACTAGAATATTCGAACTCTCCAAGGAGAATCTACTTCCCTAAGAAGCCTGTACCTGAAGCTCTAATAATGGGAAGACTAGAGCATAGGAATCACAGTAAAAGACAAAGGAGAAAATGAGGTTCACATCTACATTAGCAGTGAAAATGGGGATTTGTGAAAGCAATATGGAGCCTCAAACTCATATTTGGTATGCCAGGGGCCACAGTTTGATTCCTAAATTGCTTTAACAACCCATCCAACAAAGAGTGTGACTTGGCAGGTTACAACACAAACAGCTAGAGCCCAGCACCTGTTCCCCTTAAACAGCAGCACATCATTACAGTTAAAAACAACAACAAATCTCACTCGTGAAGCAAATACTAATCTTATGATGCTTCACCATGGAGCAATTTAGAAGAGTTATTATATGAAATGTGCCAAAGCCTGAATTTATGGTTGATGCTTATTTGGCAAATATGGTTGGCACTGTTAGCTGTTAAAGGGAATGTACGCAAACATGCAAATAAAAGTTTTTAAGCTCTCAGACTTAAATATTTACATTACCATAAATGTACAAAGATAAATGTTTATATGCATATACATATAAGGTATTTCAGGAACACAATCTTTAATGTGACTATCAGAAAACAGTTATGAAGTGGCATTATTTCTTTATGGGCCTCAGGACAGACTCTTAAAATGAATTCTGACAGAATGTTAATCGGGTAGAAACACTACTGTGGAAGTTTCTCTGCGTTGTTACTACTAGACAGAATGAATAGTCAGCACCCGAACAACTCAGAGCAAGCTTATCTTTGCCTCTCACCAAAACACGTCTCACAACATTGGAAACCAGCCAAACAGAAATGTGGGTTCTTCCATGGGGTGGGAGAAAGGAGGACTGCCAACCAAAAAGCTTGAAAGAAAATAATCTAACAATTTCCCCTCATAACATAGTCATGTTACTCTCTCCAAAATAGAGACATGATAAAATATTTTCTCTTCTTCCACTCTGACATCTATGGGAAGGGGATGTTTGTTTTTTACATAGTTTGTGAGCTGGTCATAGCCAGAACTCACTGGCAGTGGTATGAACGTTGTTTCCATTGTTAACTGTTAATCTCTCTGATAAGGCTACTAACTCCTATCTTGGAAGCCAAGAAAATGTACCTAACCGGCAATTAGAGTTTACTGAAAAAGTCACCAAAGAAGTGCCAAGCATTCTGGAAAGTAATTACGGTAGCCAGTGAATTGCAAGATCTAAAATGCTCTTGAGATTACAAAAGAAGCCATCATGAAGTGGGTATCCAAGATTGCTCATGGAAAGTTTTACCCTTGTGGATAATTCAAATTTGGGCTTTCTGGTTGTTTTTTTTTTCCATTTTGCAGAGAGCAATATGTGTTCTCTAGACTACACACTTCATTTATTGGGGGAGGTAATGGAGGGACACTGTAGCTGAACAACGACAAAAAAAAAAAAGCTGCCAAACAGAACACTCAATTCCAATTCAGGTGAAAAGGCTGCTCATGTACATCATCCAGTGACCTAAAAATAGTCTTTTATGTAAGTCGCCAAGTATTTAATTGAAAGTGTAATCTTACCACATTCAACAGAGGCAAAGAAAAATGTACTGGGTTTTCTATAGTAAGGCCAATAAAGATGAAATCATAATTTTCCTCTAACTCATCTCCATCCTTCAACAACAGCCTTCCAATAACTCCATTCCACAGCTCTGATTCCTAAATTTGGGTCCTTTGAAAAGCGAACTGCAGAAATGAGACTTTGCGGGGAGCGGGGGCTCCTGTTTGCTAATGCTCTCAGCAGTCACAGCAGTCATTAATGTTGTCCAAGAACGAAATCAAGCTCTCCAACGGATGGATGGTGCATAAGATAGGGGTGGGGGGACGAGAAGGGGACCCAGTTCAGATGGCAAGTCCTCTTCGAAGGAGGAAAGTCGCAAGAACCCTAAGTCAAAGGGGAAAAGAAAAAACTGTCTGACCCACTCTCTCCAAATCCCAAACCCTAAGCAACCCAGTAAGTCTGCAGGCGTTAGGGGCTCACCAGCCAGAGTGTGAAGTGAGCAGACACAGAGCCACCGGTTTCGTCCCGACTGATGCTGCAAGGCTGACCATGATCCTCCCAGGTTTGGAAGCGGGATGACCATACAGACTTCGCAGAAATCCTTCCTGCCCCAGCCTCCCCTCCCGCGTCCAGCTCCCCTAAGGCTTCACTTTCACCCGGAGCCTCGCAGTTCAGCCCCGGGAAGTCCCTAGCCGCCAGGTTCCAACTTTCCCTCCTCTGGGGGGCGCCCCGCTACCGGGACCATGGCAGCCAGGGTACCGAGGCCTG
>LOEQ01008322.1:32020-44096 GCA_001685075.1 Bramus lutescens
CTCGGCCGCTTCAGTTCTAGAGATAGCGCCGGGAGCGCGCACCAAACCTCGGCGTCTCGGAGCTCCCCACTCAACCCCACGGGAGGAGCTGACAAGAGGCCACGCCTCTCGGGGGGTGCCAATATCCGGAGAACAAGACCTAGAGAAGGTCTGATTGGTTGATGGGCGGGTCCAAAACTAGAGGGCGTGGCAACCGGGTCCTTGAGCCCACGTGACGGGGAGTTTGGGTTCTATTAAACGCCAGTGGAAACTAACAGCGCAGTTTTGGACCTTTTCGGGGCCTAATCACCTTATGTCAGCCAGTCGGAAAGTACAGAATAAGAATTCTCAAAGACTTCAGCATATAATAGCTACCAATTTAATTCCCACTATTTTTGAGAGCCTTAGCTATGAAAAAGAAAACTACATTTCCCAAGAACCTTCGCGAAAGTTAGTCTCACCTTGCGTAGTCACGTAGTCCTTCGCCGCATTGGGCAAAATAATCCCTTCATTTCTCTGAAAGTATCGGGTATAATTTTTCACGTCTCTCCTCACCGGAACAATTCTAAATATAACCACGATAAGAGGAATTAACTATCTGGAGGTGACTAAGTGATTAGGTAAAGAGTAAGAAAAGACACCAAAATAAAGTTCTGCGGAGGAATTTCTGTCAAGCGTGAGACGACGGAGTGAAGCGTGAAGGCGATTGAGAGGGGCTGAGGGAATTGTCCTCTGTGCAAGGGACTTTGATTAGTTCCCAGGCCTCTGCCTGCCCCTACCGTCAGCAGGTCAGTAAGCAAGACGAGCTTGGGGGTGGCCACAGTCGAGATGTCCTTCCCCCTTTGAAGATCATCCCTCTTTTGCTGCTGCTGTTATTGGTTTGTCTTGGTTTGAGGCCCACTGAATGGGGGCGCCTCACTTCCGGCTGGGGGAAGGGAGACATGCTGTCATAGGGGAGGGGGGAACATAACTCACTTCCTGTGGAGTAGGATGATGTTTGGGGGGTGTCCAAGCCACTTCCCGTGCTGATGAGAGCCATACAGGGTGTTGGTTTGTGCCATTCTCAGAGATAGTTCCTTCAGCCTTGGGGGTCACAAGTTCGGTTCTTACCCCAAGCTGTGATAATCACCAGGCCACGATCTAAATTTTTGTATTTTGTCTCTACGTATGATATGGAAAATTTTTCCACAGCAAGACTTTTTTAATGCTTTCTCCAAAGAATTCAAAACACCTTGTTAAAATTCTCTGCAAGACTGCATACTTTATTGTGTGACTCGTGAGGTGCCCACTCTTGGACCCTAGTCAAGTGTGTACTTAACTGAGTCAAGTAGTGTAGTCTCTGCCTAGACATGGAAGCAGAACTCTTTACCCACTCAGTAAAGGAGAAAGTTTATTAGTTAGCGTACCGAATGGTTCACATAAATTACCAGGCATTTTCATTTTTGCAAAGGGAAAGGGTATCATAGTGCAGTACTCAAATTTGATGTTACGTTAATAGATGTAATTAGTATGTTACATACTTAAACCTGTTACTTTAGGACTGAAGGATCTGCCCCGTGCCTGAGAACAGTGTCAACCTAAATATCGTTATCATGTAGCTTATGTGTGGCGTTTATGAAAGATGCATTTTCTTGTGTGCCCTCCCCCCGTAATTTAATTGAATTTGTCACTGATTTAAAACCGAGGTCTATTTATGGTTTTATGGCATGGCACAAGGATAATGGGTTCAGCTCACATGTTGAGTAAGGAGAAAATAACTCACAAAGAACAAAAGGTAAATATGATAGAATTTTCTGCTTTCCTGTATTCTGCTTTTTTTTTTCTTTACATGAAGCAGTATCGGAAGTGGTAACGAACAACAGTTTGATTCTGTGGCTTCCCTTGTAAAGCAGCACGGTGTATGAGTGCATGTTTGCTGGACCTTACTTTCTGAAACCTCAGCCTTCTTTTTAAATGTAGGATATGTTGAACCTGAAATCGCACTGTCTTCCACTATTAGATGCGCGTATTTCTAGTCACAGTTTGTACTTACAGTAGTAAACATTTTAACTAAACATGAAAATAATTTTTTTAACCTTAATATGAACATTTTTTAAAATAAATCAGTCTTAGTCCTAGAAACACATATATGGCACACATATGAACTCCCAGAGACTGTGGCAGCATCAACAGGGCCTGCACAGATCTGCACTAGATGGGGGCCTAGAGCTAAAGAGAAAAGTGGACACATGCCCTCATCCCTAACCCACAAGCTGTCTCCAATTGATAGCCACTTGCAAATGAAAAATTAGTTTTCTCTGAATGAGTTTCACCGGGGAGACAAACCACTCATAAGGAAAGGCCCCATGCCCAGCAGTAAATGACAACATGAACTCAATGCATCTTTGGAGATCCAGTGCTTTTTTTTTTTTCTTTGTTACATGTTATGGCTTCCGCTCTGGGGGTTTTATAGGATTCTGTGTCCGAATGTGTGTGTGTGTGTCTGGCTCCTTTTCTTGTTTGTTTTGTCCTATTCTGCTATGTTGTATTTTATTATTCCTCAGATGCCTGCTTGTTTTCTAGTACAGACAGAAAGGGAGTAGATTCAGATGGAAGGCAGGAACTTGGAGGACTGGGTGGAGAAGGAAAACTAATCAATATATATTTTTTGAGAAAAATCTATTTTCAAAAGAAGAAGAAACAAATTGTTCTTAGACTGAAAGTTTAGCTAAATGATAGACCACTTGCCTGCTATATATAATATGAGCCCTTGGATTTGGGGTCTGATCACCAGTACTGACAGGAAAAAATAAAAATAAATTAGCCTGGTTAGATATGTTGGTGCATCTCTTTAATCCCAGCACTCAGGAGGCAGAGAAAGGCAGATCTCATTGAGTTCCAGTCCAGCCAGACATACACTGTCTGCCACATCTCAAAATGAAATAATAAATAAATCAGTCTGCTGGGCAGGGGATGTGGCTGAGTGGTGGAGCACTTGCCTCATATAAAAGGACTTCCCTTTCATCCCCAGAACCACCACCAATAACAAAAATTCTGAGATGCTAAAATCAGTATTTGAAAGACTACAAAAATGCTGCAGTAGTTAATTTTTTAAAGATAAGGCAAAATATTGTCTGTGATTGTTGATAGAAAGTTAGGACCATGTGCACTGCACCAAGGGGATATTAATTGACTAGAGAGAAAGTATTCACTGTGTTCTACATTAATGCAATATACTAGATGTAATCACTCTGAAAAAGTAACCATAGTGTTAGAAATTGAAATATGGAAGAATGGTAGAACTAAATGAGAAAGAGAGAAAATAATGTCATAATATTGGTTGAGGTACAATATTGCTATTGCCGTTGGGGAACAGTCTTGGAAAGCAAAGGAGTTTATTAAATTGATCCTGAAGATATTTGTGGAAGACATGCAGTGTAATAGGAACAAGACAAATTGCACTGGAAAGACTCATGCGACTTGAAGAACTGTCTGTTGAGAAGAAAGCAATATAGAAAGTACATATCAGGAAGATGTTTTGTGATAACTGACAGTTATGCATTGGTCCCATCAAAGAAGAATTATTAGATACACTGGTGAAAAATAGAAAAGGAAGCCTGTGTAGCCCGTTCCTCCTCCTCCTCAAGAAGTATTTCTGTGGAAAGGCTTATCTTTTTCTGAGGGATTTTCCCTCTTAACTGCCTAGTATTGCTTTTTTTCTTCTTTAACGTGTTCCTAGTGACAAAATTGGGAAAAGAAAACCTATTTGTAAACATACTGTTACTTCTTTAAGTTAATAAATTTTAGGTTTTCATTTCACTGCTTGCCATTGACAATACAGAAGTTGTTGTTTTTAGAGTATCTGGAGTAAGTAACCATTTTATTTCCTTAAAGCAGCATTGCATGCACTTCTTGGAGCAGTTTGAAACATTAAAACAGTAGGCCAAAGTTCTCATGACCATTACACTGAAATTTGATCATCCGCAGAGGTGCCTCTTTTCTCTTGTTTACCCTGTCCTGTGAAGCTGACGCTAGTGTTTTATAACAGGCAGCTTTACTTCGTTCGTTGGTGGTGGCGGTTTTTTTGGTATCTGCTTTGTAGTTAATGGCTACCAGTTTAATGGTTTTAGATTTATTGTTTTGCTATCTTTTATTTCTGGATGTTTTATGTATTCGAATGAGAAATCCTCTTACATGGTTTTTTGTGATCTTAACAAAACTCAATACTCATGTATTTCAGTCATGTTTTTGTTTCAAGTACAGGAAATACAAATACCCTTATCATATTCTCTTGGAGCTTTCTTCTTAGTAGACACATCAAAGCTAGAATTTTTGCTTACTTGATGTTCTTGAGTGAGATATATGTTATAATCACTGTTCAAGCTGGATTAAGATGCATTCCTAAATTTGATGTTTCCTGATCTTGATTTCTAAGCCATTCTAAAATTCATTTTTAATATTTCCTTTATTGTTGCACATATCATGATTTTTCTGTTTTAACTTGCTTTGTACTCTGTAAGTATGAGTGAACAGTAGGGAAAACTGGAGATCAGACTGGCCTAGATTCAGAGCTAATCTTTGTATTTTACTAGCTTCATCACCTTGAGCAGTTAGCTTCCATGAGCCTTCAGTTTCCCTAATCTAAATGTGACTCCTTGATGAAAGGGGGTATTATTACATGGGAACCACTTGTTGTTGTCATGGTGGTAGGAGTTTAAAGGATGCTGTTTTTTTAACCCAGTGATTCTCAACCTTCCTAATGCTTTGACCCTTTAATGCAGTTCTTCATGTTGTAGTGACCCAACCATAAAATGTTTTTGTTGCTACTTCATAACTGTAATTTTGCTACTGTTGTGAATTGTAATGCAAGCATCTGATATTCATGATATCTGATATACAATCCCAAAGGGTTTGAGACCTGCAGGTTGATAACCACTGCTTTAACCCTTAGGCCTGCTTCAGCTATGCTGGCTCTTGGGATTTACCCATTATCTCGTTTAAGCTCACATATAGAATACAATGGTAGGTTCATTGATATTCTGCCTTGTGTCCGCATGTTCATGAAGTAGTCAAGGTTTTATTTCTTATGAGAAGGAAAAGAATCACAAATTTCAATTATTTTGCAAAATATACTTAGTAGAAATGTTTCAAAAAATTAAGGAATCATTAAAGTACTTTAAATTCATTTTCCCAACTACTAAGGCCCCTCACACTATGACCATGTCTTTCTTTACATTTGAAACTGAATGATGTCTGAGGAAGAAAATTCTTCACGATACCCAGCCTTTCTCACTTTGTTCTTGTTGTCCTGTCGGATGTACTTCCACTTTTCCTGGGAATCCCCATCTATTAACATTCCACCCTGTGCCCTCCCTACATACTACCTCTCTATGTACTACCTCTCTACATACTACCATCTACATACTACCTCTCTACATACTACCTCTACATACTACCTTTCTACATACTACTTCTCTACATACTACCTCTCTATATACTACCTCTCTACATAGTACCATCTACATACTACCTTTCTACATACTACCATCTACATTCTACCTCTCTACATAGTACCATCTACATACTACCTCTCTATATACTACCTCTCTACATACTACTATCTACATACTACCTCTCTACATACTACCTCTCTACATACTACCATCTACATACTACCATCTACATTCTACCTCTCTACATAGTACCATCTACATACTACCTCTCTACATACTACATCTACATTCTACCTCTCTACATACTACCATCTACATACTACCTCTCTACATAGTACCATCTACATACTACCTCTCTACATACTACCATCTACATTCTACCTCTCTACATAATACCATCTACATACTACCTCTCTACATAATACCATCTACATACTACCTCTCTACATACTACCATCTACATTCTACCTCTCTACATAATACCATCTACATACTACCTCTCTACATAATACCATCTACATACTACCTCTCTACATACTACTTCTCTACATACTACCTCTCTACATACTACCATCAAGAAATGTTTTCTGATGTCTGCCTTTGTCTCCCTCTACTCCCAAATCATCTATGTTCTGTCTATTGATCCTCCAGAGTATTCTGTGTCTTTATCATTGCACTTAATATCCAGTGTTCCTGATGTTTATTTTAGTTGTTATTATATAGATAAAATGTCCTCCCAGAGAAGGCTTATAGACTATACCCTGTTCATCTCTGGGTTTGCTGTCATACCTGGAATGATGTCTCTCATAGGCATTAAATTAATATTTATGGAGTTTAACTGGCACTAGGGTTGTAATGAAATTAATATGTAACTTTTATCTACTATTTATGCTCAGTATGAAAGATTATGGCCAGTATATAATAGATACTCATACATCTGTAGAATGTGTGGTAAATCATTATTTTCCCATTTATAAACATTCCATGGTGTTACTGTCATATATTAAACACCTGATACATGTTCATAACTATGATAATTGATCTCTGCAGTCAATGTAATTGATAAAAATAATTTGTAACTTGCATGTGGACTCATCTAAGTGAGTGATGGGAAGATCAGCACACATGGTATTGGGAGAGAGTTCCCTGTTGTCCAAACACAGAAACTAAGTAGATTTTTAAGCATTTTACATGCTTAAAATGAAACGTTTACTTGCATGAAAACATTTTGATCATATTTTCCCCCATTACCTTCTATTATCCTCTCTCCTCTTGAGCCTTTTCCTCTTTCCTAACAGATAGTCCCCTTTTTATTATGTATTCTCCCTCACCTAAAATCCACGTACAAGAAAAAATACGTGATACTTGCCTCTCTGAGTCTAGTTTATTTTTGTTTAACATAGTGATATCCAATAGGAACAACATGATTCTGTTCTTCCTTATTAATAAAGTATTATTTCATTATAGATACATAGATAGGTAGGTAGGTAGGTAGATAGATAGATAGATAGACAGACAGACAGACAGACAGACAGACAGACAGACAGACAGACAGACAGACAGATAGATAGGACCCAGGAGTAGTATAACTGAATCATGTGGTACTTTTGTTTGTAGGTGGGTGTATTTATTTTTTTATCATTGTTTTTGAGCCAGGATCTCGCTATATAGACCGTGTTGGCCTTGAACTTAAAGAAATCTACCTGCCTTTGCCTTCCAAGTGCTAGGATTAAAGGCAAGTCACACTGGCTGTCTTTTTTTGTTGTTTGTTTGCTTTCTTGACGATAGTCTTGCTGGGAAGGATGGCATGTAATTTCATTTACTTGACGTAGGAGCTTTGGAGCCTGTCCTTGAACTCATAAAGATCTTCCTGCCTCTGCCTCCTGAGTGCTGGGATTAAAGGCATGCGCCACCACTGCCTAACCTGATTATTTTCTTTATGCCTGAATAAAATTCCATTTTGTGTGTGTGTGTACACGTGTGTGTACACCACATCTTCTTTATTCATTCTTCAGTTGATGGACTTCTAGATTGGCTCCATTGCTTACCAATTATACATAGTGCATCAATAAACATGGATATGCAAACATTTTTAATTCCATATCCAAGAATGTTCAAGTCATATGGAAATTTGTATGGGGGGGTGTCCACACACATGTGTGTGCTCCAGTGTCCCATTTGTACATTTGCAGAGCCAGAGGTCAGTGTTAGGTGACTCCCTCTATCATTCTATGTCCTTTTTTTAACCTGTATTTTATTTGGCAAGGTCTCTCACCACACCTACAGCTAGCTCATTATTTCAGGTGATCAGCAAGCCCCTGAGATCCACCTTTCTCTATTCCTCCTGCAAGACCACCAAACTGGGCTTTTATGTTGATGCTGGGATAAGAATCAGGTCCTCATGCTTGCATATCAAGCACTTTCTCCACTGAGCTATATCCTTTAGCCCCCTATGGCTTAGTCTCATTTCCTGTTGCTGTGATAAAACAGCAGCTGAAGGGAGAAAGGTTTGTCCAGTTCACAGTTGCAGGTGACAGTCCATCTTGGCCGAAAGTCACAGTGGCAGGAGCTCGAAAAGCAGAAAGCACTGATTAACATATGCATGTGTTTCACTTCTTCCACACATTCAGTCAAGAAACTCCCGTTCAAGCAATTGCCCACAGTGGACAGATCTTCCTCCTTGGTCAAAATCATCGTCCATAGACACTCCCAAATGTAAGCCTAATCTAGACAACCCCTCTCTGAGACTTCCTTTCTAGGCAGTTCTAACTTGTGTCAAGTTGATGATTCCACCGCCATGTTAGCCTTTTGAAGGCCCCCACCACTGACTTTCCTGGTAGCTGCACTAGCTTACATCCTCACTAGCCCTGTGCCTGCCTTCCTTCCTCACATCCTTGCCAACATTGATTGACGTTTTCTTGGTGATAGCAATTCCGACTGGGGTGAAGTAGAATGTCAAAACAGATTTTTTTTCCTTCTATTATGTGTATGAGTATTTTGCCAGCATTCATATCGACACCACATGAATGCCTGGTACCTGCAAGGGCCGGAAAAGGTTTTGGATCCCCTGGAACTAGAGTTAGAGACAATTGTGAGGCATTATACAGGTGCTGAGAATTGATCCTGGGTCTCTGGAAGAGCAGCCAGTGCTCTTAACTGCCCCTCAAGACAATTTTGTGTTTTTCTGAAAGCCAAGGATATTGACTGCTTTTTCAAATATTTAAGTGCTATTTATATTTCTTCTTTTTAGAAAATTTAGCTCATTTGTTGATTGGATGATTTTGTTTTTCAGTGCCTAATTTTTGCAGTTTTTTTCAATCTGTTTGTCTGATGTATACTTGATAAAGATTTTTCCTCGTTCTGTCTCTTTTACTCTGATGATTGTTTTCTTTGCTCTACAACAGCTTTGACTTCTTCCTTCCCCATTTTATTTCCCTTGTCTACTGTTCCAGCTAAGACTTTGAGCACTGTATAAAAACAGTAAAAGTGACCACTTTATCTCATTACTGATTTTAAAGAAAATGCTTTTAGTTTTTCTATATTTAGCATAATGGTGGATAAAGGTTGAAATAATGTTGGTTTTGGGAGGAGATTTTTGGTTCTGTTTGGTTTTTTGAGACAGGGTTTCTCTATGTAGCCCTGGCTGTCCTGGAACTCGCTCTATAGACCAGGCTGTCCTCAAATTCACTGAGATCCACCTCCCTCTGCCTCCCAAGGCTCGGACCAGAGGTGTGTACCATACCACCTTGCCAAAATAATGGTTCTTCGTGTCCTGGATTCTTCACAACTTTTGTCATGAAAGGATGTTGAACCTGTCAGGGCATGTTATTTCTGTCAAGTCTAACTATATATTTTATATACTGATTTGAATATGTAGAACCAGCCTTATATCTTTGAACAAAGTTGATCATGATATATACTCTCTTCTTTTCTATCCATAGATGTATTTATTTTGTTTGGGGAGAGCACACGTGGAAGTCAGGACAGTTTGTAGGAGTTTCTCTCCTTCTGACATATAGGTTCCAGGATTGAACCTGGGCTGTCAAGTTTTGTCTGTAAGCACCCTTATCAGTTGAACCTTTTACCTGGCACATGTATGATCTTATTACTATGTTCTTTAATTCAGTATGCAGGTATTTTATTGAGAATTCTTGTTATCTATAATCATCAGAGAACTTGGGGTATACTTTTCTTTTTTGTTGTGTACTTACCCTGTTTTGGCATCAGGGCAATGCTTACTTTGTAGAATGAGTTTGGCAGTATTCCTTCTCTTTCTAGTTTGTGGGAAAGTTTGAGGAGTATTAATGTTCTTAGTGCTACTACCTTACAGGTTTGGGAGAATTTGGTAGTGAATCCAACCACTATTATTTCCTTGTAAGACTTTTTATTTTTAGATTCTTATGGACCTCTTTATTTTGTTTGTGGCTTCTTGCTTTAATTTTAGCAATTCATATATGTTTATGAGTTTATTAATTCTTCTAGATTTCCTAGTTGTATGAAATATAAGTTTCGAACTGTTCAGTCCTCTGGACTTCATTGGAGTCTGTTTTAGCTCCTCGTTTTCATCTCTTATCTTATTAATTTGGGTTTTTCTCTTTCTTTTGGTTAGTTTAGCTATGGATATGTTAATATTTATCTTTTCAAAGAACCAATTTCTTTTGTTTAATACTTGGAATTTTTAAAATTCCTTCCCTGGTTTCTTCAGTGGCCCACTGGCTTTTTAAGAGTGTATTGTCCAGATGTATTTATGTAATTTCCAAAGTTTTTACTTGCTATTGATTTTTAGATTTAGTCTGCCATGATAAGATCACAAAAAGTGTTCTCTTTTGTATTTGTTAATATTTGTTTTATGTTCTAGAGTGTAGTATATTTTAGGGAAGCTTCCCTGAGCTGCTGAGAAAAATGTGTATTCTGTATATTTTAGATGAGATATTTTGCTTGTTATCTGTTGAGTCCATTTGATCTATGCTGTAAAGTTTTTGTTTTGGTTGATTGACTGGCTAATTGTTTGTTTATTTTTCTTGAGTCTCATATATCCCAGGCTTACCTCAAACTCCTTATTGTAGTTGATGATGACCTTGTATTCCTGATCTTTTTGCCTTTACCTTCCAATTGCTGAAGTTATAGTCATGCATTTCCGTACTTGGTTTATGACTATGAAATTTCTGCATTCATCTTGAGTTCAGGTGACCTATCTAAAGATGGAGAGTTAGAAGCCAGGCAAAATGATGCCTACCTGTATTTTAGCCTTCTAGAGCTAAGACACAGTGATTGTTGTAAGTTTGAGGACAACCTAAGCTATATAGTAAGACCTTGTATCAAAAAAAAAACTTAGGTAGTTAGATAGATGATAGATAACACAGTAGGGTATTGGAACCCACTATTTCTCTAATTAGGACCTCTTATATGATCTTACTTTGTTCATTGTTTGTTTTTCTGAAATTGGACACCAATATTTGGTGCATCTATATTTTCAACTGTTATATCTTCTTCAGTTGGCCCTTTTATTAATATATGATGGCCTTCTTTATCTCTTCAGACTAATTTTTTTATCTATTTTTCCAACCATCTGAATAGCTATGCTACCTTGTTTTCATCTTCCATTTGCTTGATAGGTTGATTCTCATCCTTTGGTTCTCTTGACCCATGGGTGTCTGCCAGTGAGGTGTGTTTTGGAGATATAGGAGATATAGTGGATAGTTGGATTTTGCACCTCACTGCCTGAGTCAAGACCCTGCTGTATATATACCTTTCAACTTAGTTTCTGGCACACTGTATGCCAGACTGCTCCCCAGATGTCTCTTACCCTGGGGCTAGGGCAGGTTCAGACTCCCTGCCTTGTGCTTGTTCCCCATTCTCAGGTCCACAGGGTAATTCAGTTTTGAGCAATAGATTCCCCCTCAAGATGGTGCCTGACTGCTATCATCTCAGTCATACAGAGTTATAAAATGGAATCACTGTCTAACTAAAACCTGCAGCTGGGTCTGAGGCTCCTATGGTTTGTTCCAAAGATAGGATTGTCCATCTCTTCTCAGCAGGGCTGTCTGACTTAACTCCCCCTGCTGGGGAGCAACAACTGCAGCTGGTTCCAGCAGTGCTTTCCTTGGCTGTTTTTAGCTTTCCTCTCCCAGCTTTGTGAAACTCTGAGGCTTTTCCTTTGTCCCTTCAGAAGAGAGTCTGATGCTGTGCTGACTCTCTCTCCTTCAACTGTTTGCAGCTTCTGTTCTGCCATCTTATAAAAAGCTGAAGGAAAAAGTGAGTCCACAGTTGTTGTTTTAACTCTTCCATTTTCTTCAGTGTTCCACTGATGGTTCAAAAACATGCTGTTGAACGAGGTTTTCTGTCCTGCCTTGTTTCTTTCCTCCCACCAGGTTCCACAGCTGTTTAGCCCCAAAGAAATCACACAGAGGTCTATATTAATAATAAACTGATTGGCCCATTAGCTCAGGCTTCTTATTAACTCTTATAACTTATATTAACCCATTATTCTTATCTATGTTAGCCACATGGCTCAGTACCTTTTTCAGCGGGGCAATCATATCTTCCTTCTTCTGTGGTTGGGACAGGATTGGGGAGGAATGGGCTTCCTTCATCCCAGAATTCTGTTCTGATTGACCCACCTCTACTTTCTATCTGGTTGTCCCACCTATACTTCCTGCCTGGCT
>LOEQ01008323.1:0-14035 GCA_001685075.1 Bramus lutescens
GCTGCGCCCCGTCGGAGGTGCACCCGCTGAGAGCACCAGAGCACCGAAAGCCGGTGCGCTCATCTGCTAGTCTGCCAGCCATGGGGCCACCCGGGAACGACAGCGACTTCTTGCTGGCACCCAACGGAAGCAGTGCGCCAGACCACGACATCACTCAGGAACGGGACGAAGCGTGGGTAGTAGGCATGGCCATCCTCATGTCGGTTATCGTTCTGGCCATCGTGTTTGGCAACGTGCTGGTCATCACAGCCATTGCCAAGTTTGAGCGACTACAGACTGTCACCAACTACTTCATAATCTCTTTGGCATGTGCTGATCTAGTCATGGGCCTAGCGGTGGTGCCGTTTGGGGCTAGTCACATCCTTATGAAAATGTGGAATTTTGGCAACTTCTGGTGCGAGTTCTGGACTTCCATCGACGTGCTGTGCGTCACAGCCAGCATCGAGACCCTGTGTGTGATTGCCGTGGATCGCTACATTGCTATCACGTCGCCATTCAAGTACCAGAGCCTGCTGACCAAGAATAAGGCCCGAATGGTGATCCTGATGGTGTGGATTGTTTCCGGCCTTACCTCCTTCTTGCCCATCCAAATGCACTGGTACCGTGCGACCCACAAGAAAGCCATCGACTGCTATCACAAGGAGACTTGCTGTGACTTCTTCACGAACCAGGCCTATGCCATTGCTTCTTCCATTGTGTCTTTCTATGTGCCTCTGGTGGTCATGGTTTTTGTCTATTCCCGGGTCTTCCAGGTGGCCAAAAGGCAGCTCCAGAAGATAGACAAATCTGAAGGAAGATTCCACTCCCAAAACCTCAGCCAGGTGGAGCAGGACGGGCGCAGTGGGCACGGACTCCGAAGGTCCTCCAAGTTCTGCTTGAAAGAGCACAAAGCCCTCAAGACTTTGGGCATCATCATGGGCACTTTCACCCTTTGCTGGCTGCCCTTCTTCATCGTCAACATAGTGCACGTGATGCGGGAAAACCTCATCCCTAAGGAAGTTTACATCCTCCTTAACTGGTTGGGCTATGTCAATTCTGCCTTCAATCCCCTAATCTACTGTCGGAGTCCAGATTTCAGGATTGCCTTCCAGGAGCTTCTATGCCTCCGCAGGTCTTCTTCAAAAACCTATGGGAATGGCTACTCCAGCAACAGTAACGGCAAAACGGACTACACGGGGGAGGTGAGTGTATCCCAGCTGGGGCAGGAGAAAGAAAGCCAACTGCTGTGTGAGGACCCGCCAGGCTCGGAAAGCTTTGTGAATTGTCAAGGTACTGTGCCTAGCCTTAGCATTGATTCCCAAGGGAGGAACTGTAGCACCAAAGACTCACCGCTGGAATGCAGGCTTTCTACTTTTTAAGACCCCCCCCCACAGGACACTAATGAGACTATTTAACTTGAGTGTAATAACTTTAGAATAAAATTGTATAGAGATTTGCAGAAGGGAGAAGAATCCTTCTGCCTTTTTTATTTTATTTTTTAAGCTGCAGAGAGAGACTCTCTCTCTCTCTCTCTCTCTCTCTCTCTCTGTATTTGAGTGTTTGTTTGGTTCTTGTACAATTTAGTTCCTCTTTGTATGGAACTTGAAAGTTTCTGTCTGAAGTGTCTTGGTCCTAGATGACTGTGTCTACATGTTTAGATCACTTTTCCGTTTATCTACCTCATTGGTCAAGTATTAGGGATACTATATATTGCTGCTAGTCATTTGTATCTGAAGGAACTCTTCCTTCCTGTACCCTTGGACTTGACAACCCTGTGTCTTGGACCTTTCTGCTGTGAATACGGACTCTCTCCCACTCCACTTATTTGCTCAACTGGAGTGTTCTAGGCAGGGATCTGAGGGACAGCTTCTGAGCAAAGTCTAAAGTTTACAGTAAATAAATTGTTTGACTATGATTTCATTGCACCTGTTTCTCCAAACTCTCTTGACTCTCGAGTGTCCTTGTCTCGCCCACTGGAAACCACAGGTAACTATGTGTCATAACTGCTGAGTGGCTTAATACGGAAGGATACCAGAGTGGCACACACTGATTGCCTAGCCTTCCCATGTGCCTTTGGATCTCCAGATGCAAACTTGTATCTTTCCGAATCTCACTTGTGCCCCCAAATCAGCCCCACCCGCTCTCAGCAAAACCCGGTGGCTCCTACAGTTGCTATTCTGTGCCGTCACCTTGGAAACCCTGACTCACAGAGACAGAGTTATGGGCATATGTTTTGCCCCACAAGCTCCTGTCCCCCCCACCTCCCAGCCCTACTTGTTTAATAACTGTGTGGGTTTATATCATTGCTGGCTCTTACAGTAGTTCCCTTTGTACTACAGTGGGGCTTGATGTATTCAGGATGAGGAAGATGTTCTATGGGAAAGCTATTCAAAAATCTCAGGATTCCAAGGGAAATTGAAGACTTTGGTCATAGAGAGCAAAGCTTTAAATGATAGCTGGTAAATACTTCATACCCTGAACATGGGTTCAGCCTCTTCCCCTCCTTCCCGCTGGCCCATGTCTCCCTTCCTCTCCTCTCCCCTCCCATGATGATCTGCAGGTCTGTGTAAATCAGGTTTTCTCACGCATTATAAGATGTTTATCAGCAGACCTGTACCCCATTAATTCCAGTAGCACCCCTCAAGTTTATAAGTCATAGCCAAAAAACAGCCTCAGCCATGACCAGAAGGGTAAAGTAATCCTTAGCAGAAAGACTGGTGTAGACTTTGAAAATCTAAATCGGCTGGGTTTTGCTATTTCCTAAAAATGCTGTTTTATATTGTGGACACCTAGGAAAGGGGGTTTTCCCCAGTTCACTCAGTTCTGACAGCCCCTTGGCCTCTCCTCTTTCTTCTTCATCACACTGCCTTCTAAATTTGTGTTTCAACTGCCTGGGCAGTTGCCACAAGAAGTTAAGGATTTAGGATTCACGCACGAGTTATTTGGGAGGGTTTATCAGTGGAGGTGAGGCCCGCAGGCCCTCACTGCCTGTTTGCAGAGAGATTGTAATACTGTTAAGAGGCACAGAGGGAAATCACAAAAGTAAACACATTTCTTCTCGCAGTCCCATTCTATTTTTGCCTGTGTGTTGGAGCCAGAGCGCAGCCCAGGTTTCATGGAGTGGCTCATCCCCCTTGGCAACACCCGGCTGGAAAGGATCAGCCTGTGAGGTTTGGTGCCATTGCTTTTGCTCATAGAGCTGACTCTATTTCTATCGTCCCTACTGTCCAAGGTCCCCCACACCAGCCTCCTCTGCTTCTCAAAAGCTCAGTGAGGAGGCCTCTGGTGAGCATTGATCTCTCGAAGGGAGGCTGAGGCCAAGCTCATGCTGTACAAAGTGCACTGCGTGTTATTCTATGTGAGCACGTTTTGGTCAAGGTTTTCATACCACAGCCTCCTCCTCCATATATTCATCACATACCCCATAGCCTCACAAGGTCTTGGATTTGGAAGAGCTCATAATCTGAGCAGCCTGAAAACCCAATAGAAGAAAGGAACTACTCAAGGTAAGTGACCAAAGATGCTAGAGCACAGATAAGACAAGTGCTCGACTGCTGGCCAGGAATCCTATGTTCTCTTGATAGCATTGCCACTGACCTCTGCCGTCATCTGAGTTGTGGAGCCTTTCATTGGGGCTGCATCATACGTTAGTCACCAAGGCAGATGTTTTTGTAGTTTTAATATGAAAATTGGGGACTAAATAAAATCTCTGCAAAAGAATTTTGCTTTATTAAAAAGAATCTACTAGGTTATTCCTTGCATTAGGGAAGTTGGAAGATACCCTAACTCCTTATGACTAGCAAGTCATTTCAAGCAACTTCAGTTAGAATGCCTTAAGTTTTAANCACACTATATATATATTTTTAAAACTTGTCTTTATTTGTTAATTATTTGTTAATTAAGTAGACAATAAATGTTATTAATAAATAAGTCAATATTATGCATACATACTCTTGACTTAAGGCACTTCTAATGCATTTGGTTAAAATTTCAGCTATAAGGGGCTGGAAAGATGGCCGGATTCAATTCCCAGCACCCACACGACAATTCACAAAAAAAAAATCAGCTGTGAAGGTTAACATCAATTTTCAGCTAAAAGAGATTTGCAACCTTTGAGTCCTTTTAGGAATGCTTTAAAATTAAGAACCTGCATCAGTTTTAAGGAGCTTGGAAAACAAAAACACCATGGGCCTCTTGTAACCTCTTGTTTTTCACCTTTTATGTAGTTTTGTTCCCCCCTTGTCCCTCCGTGTCTCCTGATTGTTGACATGCTAGTTACATAAGGTCTGTGGCTGGTTCATCACCGTAAAGTTTTCTTTGCCTGGACAGCAAGTTCTCAGCGTCTGTCATGTGAGAACCTTATCCTCAGATACAAGCTGACAGGTGTGAACGGTGGTCGGACAGGGTGGGCCTGCCTGCAAGATAATTGCTGAGGCCAGGAATCTAGGAGGGGAAAGGAGCCTGGAAATCGGAGCTGCCTTTACATGCTGCTGAGAATGTGTGTGATGGTGGATTTGCTGCCAAATTGGTCTACACCAGAAAGAGTCCTGGGGTATTTGCAGTGCACCTGCTGTGTACAGCGTGAGAGAGGTCTAGGCTGTGGTCTCCTCCTTCTGGACCACGTTATATACTAAACAGTCATGTGCCATGGAACCAAACTGAAGGCTCGGGTTATGTTAGGCCACTGTTGAGCTCTCGGCCATCTTCATAGTCTTCAGATGCAGGTAGAGGAGTTGTCATCTGGCAAATAAAGCAACTGATGTGCAGAAAGCCAAGCAGCCGGCTGGTTGCCAAGTAAATATCAGAACCTAGGTCTGTGTGATTCAACGCAAGGAGCCTAGCACCCATGCAAAGCAGGAAGCAGCAGGGGGCAGGGAGAAGCGTCTGTTATGTGCCAAAGCAAGCGTCAGAACTGGAAATGCAATACCTTGTTGAGAGAAGAGGGAGGTTGTTATGGGTGGGGGCAAGGAGGAATGTCCCTTCAAAGCTTGTACTGGATGGCTGGGGTCTGGGGCAAGGAACCAATCACCAAAGTGCCTGGTTGACTTCTCTAGGTCTTGGCTTCATCTTTTCTTAGAGGATGAGGCCAAAAAGAAAAAAAAAAGGATATGAAACTTGAATGTGAACACAACAGGGTAAAACCAAAGGCCAGGCTGCCACAGGTCCCGGCAAAGTCACCCTCAGTGCCAAAGGCAGGAAGGTCATGTAAGCAGAATGGGTAGCTGAGCCTGGTGGACATTGGTCTGGGCTGTCCTAGACATGTGCTGTCTGTTTCGAGCTAGTGTTCTAAGACAAAGGGCAATTCTTTTCTGACTACAAAGAGCAAGGAGGACCCATGCACTTGGGGGTGACACTTTTTAGCAACAGTATAGCCTCCCTTCTCCCCATCAGCTCCACAGGGTCAGGTCTGTGCTGAGCCTTACTTTATTGGCAGACAGTGCAAATATAATTGGATGGAGGAATGTTTAAAATACTTTGGAGAACAAATTTTCTGAGCACTTTCAAGAGCTTGAAATGCTGGTGTCTTTCAGGCGGCACACACCTTTAATCCTAACACTCAGGAGACAGAGACAGGAGAATCTCTCTGAGTTCAAGGGTAGCCTGTTCTTCAGAGTGCGCGCCAGGACAGCCAGGGCTACACAATGAAACTTTGTCCTCAGAAAACAAAAACAAACAAACAAAAAAAAGGAAATGTTGGTATCTTGCGAACAATAGGAGACGGGTGAAATGAACAGATTTTTACTTCAATTCCTACAACTGGGTTGGGGGGATAGGTCCCAGTTCAACGTCTCATTTTCTTTCTTTCTCTCCCTCGCTGTCTCTTCATAGTCCAGTAAGGCAGTTTCCTCAGGGGACCTCAGTTTGCCTACCAATAAAAGGAAGCCACTACAGATCGTACCCAAGCTGTGCTAAGCCCTGAATTTGTAGAATGGTTCGCATAGATGCTAAATAGAGATTTCTAAATATCTCGTGTTTCTAGTTAGAGTTGATGACATTCGTAATGGAAATAATAACTAGCCATTCTGAGGGTAGTCAGTCTGCCCAGGACATGCTGTGAGGTGCTCTCAAGTGTTGGAAGACCATGTGAGGATAAGGCATGTCTTTTGTTTGTAAAGACTGGAGTACACGCATGGCCTCCTGGCTCGGCAGATTCCAGGGCAGGTAAAAGAAGACTTTCCTAAGCGTAAAAGAGGTTCCCTTTCAGAGTAATGAGCCTTCCATCTTCGGACACATTCAAGATGAAGCACTGCTCAGGATGGAGCACAAAGCCATCTCCTTCAAGCTGAGCAAGGCTCCTTCTACATCTGTGATCCCATTTCTTAAAAATGATAGACCTGATTGCCCTGTGCTCATCCCTCCAGCTCTCCTTCTCCCCAATTCCTCTGGATTTTGGAGGTTTCACCACGTTCATAACTGGGAAACCTCCCAGGAAAACCAGGGCCTCAACAGTCCCAGGCCATGGGGAGCATCCAGAAATAGAGCAATAAGGTTAAGCAGTTTTCCACATTATTAGACCTTTTCATCAGCTGCTCTTCCCATGCCTTTTGCAAATGACCTACTAACTCCCACAGAGAGAGTAACGAAGAGCTGCAAAGGTCTCTCTGCGAAGGCTATTACATCCTTCTCCACCCTCAGAATCACCGCACTTCCTGTGGTCTGTCAGTCAGCCTCTAGGGTAGGAAGGAAGCGAGGCAGGTCCCTGGCCAGCACAGACTATTCCAAATGGTCTAGCCCCCAACCCAGAGACCTGAGGTCTGTGGTGGCCCAGCCACTAATGGTCAGGATGGGGAACCTCTGGCAGGCCACTTCCTCTCTCTGCACATTTTATCTTGGCTTCTGAGAGGTACTCTGGGTTACAGGAGCTTCTAACTTTCCTTCATCCTCCAGTATCTGCGGGAGTTCAGGATGTCTTCCGTGTTGCCCATCTGGTCACTTTTTCTTCATTTTTAAAGCACGTTTACCCTTTTTAAATGGACAATAGATGCCTAATAGAGAATACTTTAAAACATGTGACAGCACCAAGAAAACTAAATCACACATCACATGATCACCCAGAGACAACCACTGTTTGAGCTTTATGAGCATGCTTTCGATCTTAGCTGGAAGCATGCTCACACAAGTACATATGCATGTATCTTTAAACTATTGTAGAATTAGATCATTCACAGTGCTCTGTTTTACAAGTACTTGCCCAAATGTTTCTATATGCGGCATGATCCAGCTGCAATCATTTTTAATGACCTGTGGGCTTGGTGACAGAGCCCTCCCAAGCTGTCACACATTGGGGTACAAAAGAACTGCCACTCTCCAAAAGTTGGACTCAGAACGTCTGACCTGAATATCTGAGAATCTGCCCTTCAGAAAGTTCTTTGGGGTTTTGTAATAGGAACAGCTGTGAACCCTTTAAAAAAAATCAGGTCTACTATTTTCAAAGACATGTGAACATAGAATCTTTGAAAAATCAGACTACTTTTTGAAGAATACGTTTCTCAGAAACATAAACATTTTAAATAAAACAGAATGCTCCCTGCTCCCATCCTTGCCAAAGGAAGAAACAGCTATTTCTGTACTAAACCTTGGTGAAAGCATGATCTTGTCCTGTTTTTAAGCACTTAGAGGACTAACCACTGGACTCTGGGGACTGAGTTCTTTCTGCATTGTTCTGTGCCCCTAGCCCCGCCTGGTGACTTTTGTTCAGATTAGTCTATTCAAGCCATGTAGTGACCAACAGCAACATGTAGAAAGCATGTCCATGGGCTTCTGGTCCAACAGCAGCTCTTGTGAGCTGAGCAGGGAGATGCCCAATAGCTCCAGGGCCTTGGGGCTCAGCCCTGCCTCAACAGTGACCGTGCTTTCATTTAGTAACCAGAAGCAGCTCTGAAACCTAGTACTATTATGTCTGTTGTCACATTATGAATAAGGAAAGTGACTTGAAGAGGCTGAGGTGCCCAAGGTCACATGATCCACGAGAGTGAAACCCGAGCCTCATAGGATACGCCTGCTTCTTCTCCCTGGAGACAAGCAGGCAAGAGAGGGGGAAGGAGGTGGTAGACTCCATGGAGGGATAGAACTGTCGTTCTCCAGGAACATGTCTCTGAAGGGTCTGATTCATCCTAGGAACACTGAGGAGAACAGGTGCCATCTAGACGGGTTGTCACTATGCACCAACTCTAGGGAAGCCCAGCATCAACTTCTTCCATATAGCTCAAGCATAATTGGAGTGAGTTTCTCTTGCTGGGTATCAAACAATAGTTTGACTGAGTTAAGTCCCGATTTTCTGTGTGGCCTTGACACCTCAAAACAGTATGCTTCCCCATGTCTGTGCCTTGGTCAGCATCAACATTAGAAGCCCAGGATGGACCCTGATTTCCTCCTCCTCACTTGGAGCCCACTAGCTATGCAACCCCCATGTATGGTGACTGGGCTAACCCAGCAAGGCCTTGCAACAGCCAAGAGGGTAAGGTCTTTCCTGGCTAGTCCTATTTGTTTTTCAGGCACTCCGAGGGGAAGCTGGAATTTCTAAATGTGTTCATATCCAGGAAGAGAAAACAACTCTTAACATCACAACAGCAACACCCATGACACAGCAGAATTGGAATCCTAGAGACTCCTGCTCACTGTGCAGCCTCACCACGTTGGTTTTGAAAACTACGGCTTGGGCCAAAAAGCCACAGGAGCCTTACTCTGGGGCTTTTCTTTGTCATTCAGCTCTTTTGCTGGTGTACTGGCTAGCTTTTCTCTTTATAAAAAAGCCCTCTCAACGTTGCCATACTGTGAACAGTTCTAACCATCTGTTGTTGAGTCTTGAGATTTGTTCTCTTGGGTTTCTTTCTTTCTTCCTTTTTTCTTTTCTTCCTGGTTGTGGTTTCTTTCTAGAAACTCACAGTTCTTCTGATATGTGTTATAATCTGTCAGTTCTGTTCACAGACATTTTGTTTCAGTTTCTTGCTTCATTGCCCACATCGGGCCTTGGTAAACACCTCCTCACCTAGTGTCCTTGGCTTGGAAGAACAGAAGGTGTCCCTCCAGGAGATGTCTGTCAGTCTTAGCAATCTCTCTGCATATATTTGTGAAAGGGATAATTAGCAACAGTTTGTTTCTTGAAACCATTTCACTTGATCAAAGCGGGACCCAGGCCTTACAGAACATATAAAAATGATTTGGTGGATCTTCCTGAGAAAACACACATCCGCAAGCCCCACCTCTGAGATTCTTAGCTAGGACTAACGCAGTTGGAGGCCAGAAAACTGCATTTGGCCTGAAGTTCTCAGGAGATTTTAGAGCAGCATATGTTGCTGGATCACAGTTAGGTGCCCTGTAGATCCCACGGCTGTCTTCTTCCCTTCATGCTCCAGAGCACGAAATACAGGCAAAGTTGCAAAGCCCTGCACTTCCCATCCTTCATGGCTGTGTGTGTTGACACACACAACTCCTCCATCCAATCAGCAGAATCATGATTTTCCTCTGTTCTCTAATAAGGCATGTAAGTAGAAACAATCTAATAATGATAAAAGGTGCCATGAAAGAGGATAATATTAAATGTCTCCAGCATCGAGGCATTTAATACAGCCATGATTAATCACAGCATGACATTAAACACCTCCACTGTCACCAGCTCCCCAGCCCTCTGCTTGGGACTGGGGAGGTAGTCACTCAATTTGGTTCCTTGCCCAAAGCTCCTTCCTTCACAATGGTCTACCTTGGGCTAAGTCAAACCACATTATGGTCTACGTGAATCAGTTCTCTTGATGTACATAAATGCTCCTACTCAGAAACCTGAAAGGAGACCCACCCAGATTCAGAGAATAGCGTGACTCACACGTATGGATGTGCCCACAGTTGCACACACCCAAATAAGCACACAGACTCTTACATCGATGCTGCTGTATTTTAAACATGGTTTGTCTCTTCTAAGAGTCATATGTTAATTTGGTTTCCATTTTGGTGGTGTTGTGAGCTGGGGCCTTTAAGGATGGTTACATCATTAAGGAGGAATAATGCCTTTCTCCAGGGAGTGGGTCCTTTCTCACAAGAGCACGTTGCTATAAAGTAAAGCTGTCCCTTCTGTTTTGTCTCTCCTGTTCACACCTGTTTGCCCATCAGGCTTGAAGACAACAAACACAGCCAACCAATCTTAGACTCCAAAATAAACGTTTCACCTTTATAAATTAAAGTGTCTCATGTGTTCTCTTACAGCATTAGAAAATGAGATAAGACAAACATCTACAAGCATATGAGCAAAGCTGTTTATGCATGTATTTTTGCACTTCTATATTAATATTCAAGCATAAGTCAGACAAGAACAGTCTTAAACACTCTCCCCTACACATACACACACATACACACACATACACATACACACACACACACACAGAGTCATAGGTAAGTATACACAGGTCCATGTGCTTGCCCCGCTTCCCCTATAAGTGTATATATACCCTTGATTCATTGTGTATCTACTGATGTGTTATTTATGTGCCAGGAAAAATCTTTGGTGCTGAAAACTGGGGAGTTAACAAAAACAAAAGTTTATTTTTGTGCTGTTTGTACATAACAAAAAATATAATTTTTAAAATGCATACCCACTTCCCGATGCATCTCTCTCTCTCCTCTCTCCATTCCTCGTACCTCTCTCTCTCTCTCTCTCACACACACACACACACACACACACACACNCTCTCTCTCTCTCTCTCTCTCTCACACACACACACACACACACACATACACGCACACACACACACAGATAATAGAATATATAGGAATTATGGGATGGGAACTATGATAGGTACTATGAAGGTAATATAGAGTGTTTAGAGAATTTGACTAATTCAGAATAGCCTGTAAAGGTACCCTCAAAGAAATGAAGTTTCAGCAGACACCCAAAGGATAAATAGACAATCCTTAGATGGGGGAAGGGAGAGAAAAGCATGTACCAGTGTCTTATGTTAAGAGGAAGTCTCTTGCATCAGAAAAATCAAGTTTGTGTAAGTAAATGCAGCTGGCAGACGAGGAAGAGACTGCAGACTATCCTTGCAACTGCAGGCAAGGGAGTCACAGCACAGAGTCCTGGGCTGCATTAGGCTCTCTGTCTTTATCCCCAAAGCATGTCTACACCAGTGATGCATTTGCTACAGAGGTCAGGTCTATATTTTGAGAGCTCTCACTGAAGATATATCTAAAGGGATTTTCATGCACATCACTACACACAAGAGGTTTACATACACATGTAATGCATATTTTCATATATTTATTCGACTGCCTGTCAGATATTTTATAGACACATATCATATGTAAGTTCAGAGAAAGAAAGAGCTCTAGAGGGCACTGAGGGGTGAGGTGTGTTCTCTTTACCAGGTCTAAATCAGTCCTTGGGGCCAACACTGGGAAAGTGGTTGATTTGAAAGGAGTGTTCTGCCTTTGTTGCCTCCTCTGGATTTGGCTGCCTGGCACCACGCATGTGTGCCTCCAGCACTGTTCCTCCTCCTCTTGGCTCAGAGCGTCCAGTGACAAGGTGGGGTTTCTTCCAGAACATGATCATTGACTATTCTTGGCCTGGGCAAGGAGAGGAGGATGGGCAGGTCAGGTTGCATAAAGATTGCCTTGTGCCTTCTCAGAGTTGTAAGCAGGGCCTCTGGCAGCCACAAGTCGATGTACTCTTAGCACACAGTGGGCAGCCCTAAGCCATAAACGCAAGGAACAACAGGGGAATCAGAGGACTTGACCGTCTGGCACTGCAATAAGAACAGCTATGACGCTCTGTGATACATGACATCAGTGATGGCTGTGTCCTCGACTGCCTTGCCGTAGTAACTCATTCAGAAACATAGAGTTACACATAGGGAACTTTCCTCCAATGGGGGTAGCGTCTCACAGTGGAGGAAGTAGTAGGGTATTTTATCAGCCAGAACACCTGCATTACATTCCCTTCAGTGCACTGGAACTATGCTTTTGTACACTTGGGCTCCTATTTAACAACAAAGCCAGGGAGAGCCTTGGGCGGAGCTAGTGGCAGGCTCCAGGGAGATCATTGAAAGATTTGGTAGGAATTAAACTTACCTAGAACCTGTGTCTCCATAAAGATATCCCTGGAGGATTTGTTGATGTCACAAGGACTCCTACCCACTGATATTTTGTTTTCCAAAAATGGTCTTAGAAAATGTTTTCTTCCTTAATTAAGAGGATTCCAGAATATTTTCCTTTTGCTTCAGGCTGTGCAGGAAACATGTTTCTTTCTCCTTGGTTGGGCACGCTTCTTCGTGATCCTGCTGGCAACCTGCCAGCCCCATCCAGCTGCTGAAGATGGCAGTTTTCAAGTGGACACTGGGTAGTGTTGATCCTCCAGGCTGACCCGGCACTCCACAATGTACAAAAGACTTTCAAATGGGTCATTGTGCCTAACCATCACCATAGCCCTAAGATTCATGTGGGCTCTCCATTTCACAGATAGGAAGACTGAGGTTAAAAGACTAGCCTATGCACAGGGAAGAGCTGATTTCCAATTCTAATCTTCATGCTTATCTTTAAAAAACACCAGTTCTGTGGTGTTTTCCCACTCTGGTGCTCTCCTGAGGCCCAGGTCTCCTCCGGAGGGCCCTCTGCTTTCTGTTTTCTGCATCTTAGTCAGGACTGATGGCCCCCATCGCTGAAGCCACAGATGCCACGGTAGAGATAAGCAAGTGCCTGCTCCATGGACTGTCCTCAGAAAGCTGTCACTCTTGATAAGCCTTAAGCTTGGTCATCTCTAGTAAACATGGCTAAGAGCAACATCCCCCAAGCTTCTGTGTTCATTGTGCAGTGCCAAGGCACTTGCTCCCCACTGCGAACTGATTGGACCCCAGGTCCCACTCCCCATGCCTGCCCAGCAGGCAGCTCAGACTCCAGGTTCAGGACACTTCTGTGGGAAGACCCAGCCGATTTACCCCAATTCCACACCCACTGGAAATGATCCAAGCTGTTTTAAGGGCCAAGTTCCACACCTCAATAAAAAAAACTGCAGGCTCCGGGAAGTAGTTCAACATCTTAAAAGAAACAGCTTGTGTGTGGTTGAAATGTTTTATTTTAATCATAGCAATTAAATGTTCTTGTTTTGCACAACATCCCCAACAGAATCGCCTTTAGCACAGGTGAGTGGCATGTAGGTTTGGGAAAGTCTCGAGTGGATGACACATCCCAAAGTTGAGGAGAAGCATTGGTAATCTCGTCTCTATGAATTAACTAATATGGCTTATTTAGCTTTCTGAGGGACAGCGTGAGTAACACATTCATTCACTTTGAATAATTTTCTATGCCCAAGCTGTTGCTAACTGCCAGGGATACAGCAGTGATAGCATGACAGGTGGCTTGTCTTGCTTTTGTTAGTTTCAATCTAAATGGGACGCTAGACAATGAGAAGAGACTTAGAAATACAAATATTTAGTGCTAGTTAGCAATGGCATATCGCCAACTTAGGCTCTAATATTAATGCTCAGCAAAACATACACAGACTTATAAGCAGGGGTGAAGAGTGGGAAATGGCCTTCTGAATTTTGCTAGTAGATTCAAAAAGATATCTGGTGTCTGTCATCCTCAGACCGGACTCTAATAATCCATAAAAATTTAATTACCTCTCCTTTTAAAATATCTCAAGGAAAAGCAAGGTTGAAAAGGGCTCAAAGCCCTCAGTGCCTCAGTCTCGGTCTATTTGGCAGGAGGGCAGGAGAGTCTTTTTTTTTTTTCAAGGCAAGGGATGTCAAGGCAAATTAAGATGGAGACTACCCAGTTCAATCTGAATTTCAGATGAATAGCGGATATTTTGTCCTGAATGTTACGTGATACATACTTGTTTTCAAAACATTTTCTGCTTATGTGACATTCAAAGGCAACTGATTGTCAGGCAGTAGTGGTGCACACCTTTAGCCCCAGCACTCAGGAGGCAGAGACAGGTGGATCTCTGAGTTCAAGACCAGTCTGGTCTACAGAGGGAGTTCCAGGACAGCCAGGGCTCCACAAAGAAACTCTGTCTCCAAAAAAATGAAAGAAAGAAAGAGAGAGAGAGAGAGAGAGAGAGAGAGAGAGA
>LOEQ01008323.1:30192-53620 GCA_001685075.1 Bramus lutescens
AAAGCCAGTTCTGTGGCATTTTGTGGCTAGAGTCCAAGAATTCAGAACTTCCTGCAAGACAATAAAGTGTCTTCCCACACAAAATGCCGATAGTAATAGAACTCTATGGGAAAACACCAAATGAGGATGCAGAAGCCCAGACAGGCAACATCATCTGGCAAGATTATAGCAAGTGTCTCTGGCAAGCTTGCTTCTGTCCTACAGACTTAAGGACTTGTATTTCTGTCCAAAGACGACTTCGTTGACTAGGCTTGGGTTGGTCATACTCCAAACACAGAGGAGAAAGGGAAGCTTTATGATTAAAGTCAAGTAGCCCCTTGGGTGGGACACCATGGCATAAAATGCTAACCTGGGTCTTTAGGAGGAAGTTGGAAAAGCACTGGGTTTGCTGCATCTCTCCAGCCAGGCCAGAGGCTGGTGATCAGTGCCAGGGAGGCAGAGTAGCTGCTGCAAGGAGCAGAAACTTCCAGAAAACACATGGGTCAGGGGAGTGGCACAGGTTTATCAGTCCCATTGGTCATTTACCCTCCAGATCAAAACATGCGAGGGTCAAAAAGCCAGATGCAGGATCTGAAGGTAAAAAGGTGCTTCCCCTCAGTCCTCCCAGTGATAGATGCAAGGAAAGCCCTCTTGTTTCCCGTCACAGTGCTATGCCCTGCTGTGGTTCACCAGACAAGGCAAGAGCTATCCTGATGAAGGAATAAGAGTGAAATTCAGACCCATGCTTTAGCTGCTACCACTTTCTAGAGATTTGAATTTGTGCTTACTTTGACCAGACTCATTCCAAACCCCAAGGGAGAAGTTTCTACGCCTGGGCAGTAGTTAAATGAGCAGTTCTGGGCTATGAATATCAAAGTCACTTGGAGGACCTACTGAAGCCACAGTAGAGTCTACTCAGCTGGACAGAGCAGGGCTTTCTCATCTCCTCACCTCTCCAGGTTATAACAGCCTTCTGTTGGTCTCTGCCAGGCCAACGAGACACTAGCTGCTCTCAGATGTCCCAGCAACATCAGGTTGCCACCTGTTTCTAAGTGTGTATTCTCTCAGCTCATGATGAGATGAGAGAGAGAGAGAGAGAGAGAGAGAGAGAGAGAGAGAGAGAAACAAAGTCAGACTCCCTTGATGTGGGGGTGGTATCCCCTCATTTGCCATAAGTGTCTATTGTTATGACATAAAGTGTCAGGCCCTGACGTACGTATTTCAAGGTACCAGTGTGATGACATCAGTGGATGTGCAGCTCAGCAAAGTGGAAGTAACAGGCCATACCAGTTCCAAAATTAGAGCTCTTGTCCATAAAATATCTAAAGCTGGGACATGAGACTAACGTCTATTTATTCTTTTCTCATTGCTAGAATAAAGACACCTGACAAAAAGTCATTTGGGGGAAGCAGGGTTTATTTGGGCTTACGATTTCAGGGGATAACACTTATCACAGCAGGCAAAGGCATGGCTGCAAGTATGCAGGGTAGCTGCTCTCTCTGTCCATGCAGTCTGGAAGTAGAGCACAGACAGAAAGCAAGGCTGGGCTACACAACCTCAAAACCGACCCCCAATGATCCACTTCCTCCAGTGATGCTCGAGCTCCTAAAGGTTCCAGGGTCGCAAAATAGCATCACCAGCTGAGGTCCAAATGTTCCAACACATGGACTTGCGGGGGACATTTCACAAACAAACTACAACATAAAGGAAACAGCACATGCTTTGTGAATGGCAGTTGAAGAGGGCAAACATTTCTACTTTCATGATTCTGCCATGCTCTTTGAAGAGTAATAGCTATGATTTTAAATCTTGACTTTATGGTACATCTCAGACCTCTGGGTGCCTCATATTGCTCACTACTAAACCAGAATTAATGCCTTCTTTAAAGGGAACCCAAGAAGACTCAGAAATAAGCTATGCATAAATATGTAAAGTACTTGGCAACCAGTTCTACTTAAGAAATGTTTGCGCTCTCTCTTCCTCCCCCACACCCCACATATTTTTAAACCAAGAGAAGACTTCATAATGTCCCATTTGGATGCCTTGTTAGGGAATGAGAGTCCCAAAGAGGTCAAAAGCTGTGCTCAACAAACTGCAGGCAGCTAGCTGGCAGGAAAGATACCAGGCACAAAGTTTGTCCTCTCCAAAGACCAACCTGGAGAGCAAGCTGCGAGAGCTCTACAAGTTTGCACCCGAGCGACGGTATCATGGTTATTCTCCGTGCGAAGGTTTCACAGACAAGCCCAGAGACGTCTTCTTGCAGCCGTTTAAGGTTCAGGATTGCACTGGTCCTCCAGAAGGCACTTTCACCTTTCCGCAGCAAATGACGGAAACATTTCAAGCTATGGATCAGATCGTGGCTCTGCATCCTCTTCCCTTCACACCAGCTAATGTGTTTTTCATCTCTCTTGGCTGGCTTGATTTCCCACATGTTCTCCTAAGCTCTTCCTCTCAGTTCCCCCAGGGCTTCCCACAACAAACCTGCTCTGGCGTACTCTCCGAGGAGGGGCTGCTGAAATACATACCGGATATGTCTCTGGCTGTGTTTATCAGCCCAAGCCCAGACTCCTGGGGCTGAAGATGGCCCAAACAAAGAGCCTGGATGGGTCAGGTGGCCCAGTTCTTCCTACATTCCATCCCTAAAGCTTCTAGCCTCACAGCACAGGGCCAATCAAGCTGTCATCTTTTCTTCAAAGCCCCTGCCAAAGACCTTCCTCTCTTTGCTTGTTTTCTTATTTTTTAAAAACATCAACAATAGTAGCTGTTACTATGGAACACTGTGTTTTGCAATAGGCCCTTTACCTGTGGCTTCCTGTTTAATCCATTACAACCTACAAAGTAGGAGATGATACCAAAATAGGCACATTGCAAAACTAGAATAGCCCAAGTCTGTTCCTGCCAAGGGTTGGCAGGACCTTCCATCTCACCCTCGGTGTCTCGCGTAAGTGAGGAGGCAGCGAGTTAACAGTAAGCCTGTGGCTCCCTTGCACTGTGTGGGCCCTGCTTCTGTTCCTCTGCTCGCTTCTGTTCACACTCCTCCTGGGCAAGCGTCCTTGCTTTTGGAGCCCTGGGCATGGGTACCTTGTAGCTGAGCCATGCACAGCAAATGGGATTGATTAGAAGACCTAGTGAGAAAAGTGTTCTGGCTCTTCTCAGTCCCCCGCCCCCACCCCCACCCCGCGACACACAAACACTTGATCTGTGCCATGAGATGCTGCTATCAAGTTTCTCCTTTTGGATATAGTTTCTCCAGATGAAATTATCTTCTTTCTAAGCAGAGCCTGTCTCTGTCTCAGTGGACGTTCTTCTGTCTAGTATTTCGCCCTACTATGCGCCTCTTGCCACTTACTCTGGTGGGATGTCAAGTTCCTCTCGTAAGGGACATTTCTTACTCACTTTAATTCACCACTGCAGACTCCACTCCACCCCCATCCCATAATAACAACAGTTTCCATTTAATGAAGTACTTACTCTGTGTTAGGCGGCCTTCTGTATCTTATATGATCTTATATTAACCTACTAAGACTAGTATCACTATTTCCATTCTAGTAACTTTCCATGAAGAATACAGAAGGAAGATACAACCCCGTCATGGTTTTGTAAACATCTCCGATCATCAATCGGAGGTGTCTCATATTCTGTGATATTCTTCCTAGCACAGCTCCTGGAAGAATGGGTCTTCCACAAGGGAATGTCAATCAGTCCTCCCTTCTGCAGATTCGACATGGCTTAGGCACAAAGGGTAACTGCAAAGTCACCCATCCCAGGCCTGCGTTTCACCGATGAAAACATTGGAACCAAAGAGAGGAAAGTGCGTCAACAACGATTGCCGAGACAGTCGATAACACAACCTCAGGCACACCATTTTCCCTCCTGCTGGCCACTGCCCTACCTCTAATTTTCCTGAATGCTTTCCACAGAACAGGAATTGCTCAGTACTGGAAAGCATAGGAAGGAAGAGAGTGTGGATGCAGATGTGTTTCGTGCTACTTGATCACTCTACATGGGACACCCAACTTCCCTGAAGCTTTACTTTCCTGAGGACTTGCGCATAGATCAGATGCTGGCTTCTCTGTTCCCATAAGTCAGCCTCCGGTAAGTGAGTCAGCTTGGCTCGTGGCTGGGAGTCCGTGCCATGTCTTTGTCTTGTGCTGGTTGCTGGTTGATTGCATGTGCCCAGGCTCTAGGATAAACACCATAGCACAGACATACTGTTGGTTACCGTTTAACCCACTGTTGGCAGTTCCTGCTAGCCTGCTTTCTGCCATGTAGGCTGTTGAGCAGCCTTCCTGGTTCCCACCCACAGGATGCCAGTAGCACCTACTTTCCCTCGGGTAGAACATTTAAAAATGTTTCTAGAATGTCCCCTGGAAGTGAATTGTCTCTAGTAGTTGATTTGCTCTTTATGCCCATGTCATTTTGAGTCTGTTTGGAGTTAGAGAGATGAGTAAAAGGAGAACATTCAAAACTGCAACTCAAATCTATGTTCCTACAGATCCCCAATCTGAGATTTCTAAATATTTTTATGGCTTCCATGTAGCGCATGTTTGCAATGTACCAAGCAGTAGCTAAAAGTTCTAACTCGTGGGAAAGCAATTCTCTATATGAACATTAGTCAGGATTCTCTAGAGAAAGAATCAACAAATGTATGCACTATAGTGTGTATTATATATATACATATATACAGACAGATGCATATATATTTGTATTATATATAGAGAGATGTATATATGTATATAAAATAGATAATAAATGATATGTACATACATACATTGATACATAGATGATAGACATTTACATACACACATACATACATACGTACATATATACATACATACATACCCAGCTAGATGATAGATAAAGCAAAATCTTCACAATCTTTAAGGAAAGTCAGGAGGACTATGAAACCTCAGAACCAGGAAAGCCAAAGGGCTCAGAGCCCATGGAGAGTCCTTAGTGTTAAGTCCAGAATCCCAAGGCCTAAGAATCCTCTGGTATCCAAGCGCAGGAGTAAGGAAACCACGCCCCTCTGGAAAATGAGCACTTTTCTTCTTCTCCTCCCTTTTTCCCTTCTATTGGGCACCTGCCCCCTGCCACAAGGACAGCAAGTGTTTCCCACACAGTTTTCTAACTCATACACCACTCTCCCTGAAGCACACCCATAAACACATCAGAAGAGATGCTTGTCAGTTCTCTAGATGGTTTTTGAAGCAGCGAAAATGACACCCAGATTTAATCATCACATCGATGCTCATGATCTGTGGCAGACAAGCAGGCTTTTATTTCGGAGAAGACCATTGTGCTTTTACTACTCAGGGTTGGGTGAGGAACAATTACCCTGGAGAGGGCATTCTGCCTTGCTTTGCCAACTGACCCACAAGTTAACCTTAGCCAGAAGCATCATAGCAGACTGCAATTGCTCACCTGTAGCAATGTGATGGTTAATTTGACTGGGTTGCGGTGGCCTAGATATGTGGTCATGCATCTTCCTAGGAGTGCCTGGAAGAGCATCTTGAAAGGATGACTGTTTGTAGGCAAAGTAATCATGTAGCAAGGGATGGCAGAGGCTGTCAACCGTGCTCATTGCTCTTAGCCAGTACGTAAAGGTTTCTCAACTCTGGAAGCTCATGCTGAGTTTGTTGTACTCTCAGGTGTGAGTGGCAGAAGTAAAATTGGAGACATGGAGTGATACATTTTTATGAAAATTATCTCCTGACCACCCCTACAACCTGGCGGTAAGAGGGCGGCTACTGTAAGCCTGTGAAAACTACATAAAAGGACAGGAACTTGGAAATCCCATCAGGAGGGGATTCAGTGGCTGTCATGGAAATCATAGGCCCTAATCCAACCCCATCTCTCATTTTCACAGAGGAGAAAACAACTGTGGAGAAGCTAATTCTTCAACTAGAGAATTACCTGAGGTAGAAACTAATGACATGACCACTTCCTGGTAAGGTTGAGAAGAAGGCTTTTATTATAGATACGAGGGAGAGCGTAGCCAAAGCCATCTGGGAGAGTCCAGAGCAAAGAGAGAAAGCAGTAGATTGAACATGGTCAGCAGGCTGGATCAGGTTCAGGAGGGAGGCAGGGAGCTGGGGTGGCGGAGGGAGGGGAGTTGAAGACAAAGAGAGTACCAAGAGAATGCATAGAACACTAACAGGACCCTAAGGAGAAATGAGCAGCTAGGGAGAGGGAAGCTGGAGAAGTTTAGGGTGAGGGAGGAAGTGAGAAAAGCTAGGTACTTTTGATATGGAGGGAGCCTATAGGCCAGCATGCACTTTGGTGTGCTAATAGTCACCACTGATAGCCATTTTCCCTTCTAGCTGGTGATAAATGAAATGGCTCCCTTGATGGAGAGGAACTGGCTTCACAAGATTCTGAAGAATTTGTGGAAATGGAGTTTCCTTTGGACCTGCCTGATACCTAGGTGCCATGAGAGACCAGGCTGCCTGTCCTGGTACTCTTCCTAGTGTAGGCTGCCTGAAATTGCCAAGGCCTCCAAGAAGTCTCTCAACTCCTAGGGTTTAAAAGTTCTGGCTTGCTCCTGACCATCACACTTCTTCTCTAAAAAACTTCTCAAAGAGGCTCTCTAAAGTCTGTGTGTACACTGAAAACCAAATGTTGAGTCAAAACTGATACTCAAGAAAGAGGAACTGGTGGGGCCAAGGTGATGGTCAAGCCTGACAACCTGGTTTGATCCCTGTACCCCACATGATAGACCCACAGATTATTGTCCAGTTGTCCTCTGATCTCCAAGCAAGCACTGTGGAATGCTCACCCCATCCCATCCCACCCTACAGACGCTCAAGCACGCCTCTGTGTGTGTGTGTGTATTTGTGTGTATGTGTGTCTTCTATGTGTGTATGTGTATATGTCTGTCTGTGTGTGCATGTATGTATGTGCTCATATAATAATAAGTAAATAGTTTTAGAAGGAAGGAAAGGAAAGAGGATAGATAAGAATGGGGATGTCACTCAGTTGTGTTTGCTAATAGGCACAAGGCCTTGGGTTCAATCCCATCACCATGTAGACACTGTGTTAATAGCTTTCTAATGCCAGCACTTGAGGGGTACAGGCAAGAGGATCAGAAGTTCATAGTTATCCTGGAGCACAAAGGAAATTTGAACCAGCTTGATATACATGAGATCCTGTAAGGAAAAAGAGAAAGGAAAAAGGAAAAGGAGATGGGAGGAGGAAAAGGAGGGGAAAAAAGGACAGAAAGGGAATTACAGCAGGCTCACATGTCCTCATGCTCATCATTAGCCAGGAAAATTAAAACAGCTCAGGGCCAGTCAGGCAGATGGTCACTCACAGACCAGAGCTAGCCCACAGGTGGGCTTTGTTTGCCATACAGTATTTCTAAATGTTTTTTTTTAATCTATTGCTACTGTTTAAGAGTCAGATTTCATATGTACCAAATTCCCTAGAGCTACTGCTCTCTGACCACCTGCCCACTCTTCCTGATTCCTGAAGTGACAGGTGGCATTTGTCGCCTAGGGTCCTGCAGAAGGGCAGCCTGTGTGCCCTGCCCTGCCCTGCCCTGTCCTGTCCTGCCCTGCCCCATAATAGACTTTAAGAGACCTGTAAATAACAACCTTGGGGTGACCGTGAATTCTTCTGCTGGCATGGCACTACCAGGTCTGTCAGCTGTTGCTCCGGTGGACCGTAGCCTTCTCCCTTTTCTACTGCCCTCTTTCTGAACACAAGTCTCTATGTCCACCTCCCTTCAGAAGGGATGCATTTAGAATCAAGCACAGCACTCCCCAGATATGCTTCTCCATATAGAACATTGAAAGACATCTTTCATATTCATGTACCAACATTTTCTATTTGGCATCTAGACCCACCAAGCAAAAAGACAGCCCAAATGGAAAGAGGCTCCATAGCAGATGAAATTGATTCTTTCCCTTGAAAACAGCAAAGCAGAATAGACTCCAGAGAAAGCAGAACATTATTCCCGAGACTATACACAGGCAGATCTCTAACAATGTGAGAGGAATGACAAGCATCTTGAGATTGTTTTCCATTTATAAATGTAAGCAGAGAGAAGAGTCTGAGGAATCTACTTATAAAATTCTTATAAAATGATGCCAATATAACAGCTGGATGGAGTTAGAGCCTGTTTTATCCGTTTCCAGAGTTAAACCAGGTGTGTGTGTGTGTGTGTGTGTGTGTGTGTGTGTGTGTGTGGTGTATGTGTGCTGTGTGTGTTTATGTGCATCTGTAGATGTGTGTATGTGTTTACATGCATATGTGTGTATATGTGTTCGTGGTGTGTGTATGTGTGTGTGTTTTTCTCCTATGAGATTAAACCCTCACAAGGAGAAAGCAAGACTAGCAAGAGTGTCATAGAGAACTCTGGTTTAGAATCTGAAAGCCCTGGGGACTTTCTCCATCTGCCTCTGACTATTGGCAGCTCTTGGCGAGATCAAGAACCACTAAAGTCCTTGTTGTGCAATGGAATTATTTAATTAGTTTCCACTAACTAGGGCAGTGCATCCAAAACAAGTGTCCTTCATGAGCTGCCTCAGTGACCCCTAAATCTATTGATAGTTCAGTGTTCCTCTGCAACCACCTTAGTCATTTTTCAGTTAAACTTGTGCCAAGCAGAAACACTTGCAAAAGTGTAGGTATAATGCATTAATTATAACTTCAATATATATCAAAATAAATTAATTCAAAGCTGTCTTTGTCACATAGTACCTAACATCATTTTTATACATTTTTATACGTGTACATATCTCCTTAGAAATACTACACTTTGGGTTCACTGATGGCCTTCTCGAAGCCCTTAAAATTGCATTCTAAATTATATGTGTATACTTTAGGAACACCTAAATGCTTAATACATAAATTCCCAAATTCCTAAATGCGTATACCAATTCCTTGTGATTCGCAGTGGTCCACTGCATGTGTTAAGAAGCTGCGAGCCATTGATTTCAGTGAGGTCTCAAGGAACCCATCAGGCCCATTTGGGGAAGCAAAATTGAACAAAAAGGACTGCAGCTTATAAACACCCCGCCTAAACACCACCCCCCTTTTTAGGGAAAATTTTCTCCCATATCCTTTTTTAAATGTGGCTAAGGACATGCTGTTCACGTACTTCGTGGGTGAGAAGAGAGAGGACCCACTCCTGGACCGAGCCTGGGAATTCAACAAGGCGCAGGCTAATCTTGGCTCCATCTTTGTCCCAGACAAGATTGTCTTTGACGCGTTGGAATGGTAGTGCCCTGGGGAAAGGAGAGAGATTTTACTTCAAGTGACCTCTAGAATACTTGGCAAACACCCCCAATACCATGCTCCAACGAAGCACAGCTTGGGCAGCTTCATTCCTTTCTTTTTCCGAGGATTCGGAAGTTCAGCTCCACAGGACTGTTGCAGAAACAGTTATAACGTGCATCTCCATCTGGAACGTCTTTGCCGAGTGGACCTTCCTGCTGTGTCTCCACCTGCCTACTTGGCAGCTTCCCAAATTTCCATGTGTTCAGCCTGAATTGTTAACAGTGGCTCCATTGGCGTGCCTATAGGAAAAGACCGTCTCTGGCCCTAGAAGGAATAACAATAAGAATGCAACAGACAGATCCCATACAAGCCTTGATCTTGCCCTCCAATAATTTCCTAAGAATGGCCAGAGCCCAACCCAGAGAGGGGTAATTGGTGAGTACTGAACGAAAGTTGAATAAATGTATGCCAGCCACTGATCAAGTCACTTAAGCAAGCCATTTGTGGGGGTAGGACTGACAACCGAGGAAAGCTTCCAAGGGCAGGTAACAGTGAAGGAAACTGTGGTTAAGTATAATTTTTACAGCATAGGAAGCTATGCCATCATGTGATGGAACACGGAGTCCTGGAGTTTGGCAGCAGATGGTGTGTGAATGAATTTGGACACTGTCATGTGCTGGGTTTTCCTCTGAAGACCTTTCTTAAGACCTCCAGGCCTGAGCTGTTTTGCCTGCGAAATAAGAGTAATAATAGAACATACCTGTGGGTATCAAATGAAAAAAGTGCACAGAGCATAAAGCTCAAAGCAACTGTCCCTACTCTTTGGGATAGCTGTCACCACCAGCATCTAAGAAAGTAGGGAAGATAGGAAGAAATTTGAGGAGGCAGAGTCCCCAGGGAGAGACAGCTTGATACTGATTCCTACTGTGATCAACTCACCACAGCGGCTGCCAGGGAAAACTTGCACTCTTATTGGCCGACTTTGGCGTGGCACTGCAGACATCCCTTAGCTGTCTTGATTCTCATCAACAGGGTTTCCTGTGGTCTGGTTTGGCTTCTCTAACCACAAAGGAACAGAGGCTACAGTTGCAGATACAAATGTCCATGCATCTGCAGGCCCAGGAAGCGGCTTCTTCTCTTGGCTCCATTTCCTCTAGGGAGAGCTGGACAAAGAGGCCCTTGCAGCTCCCTTGTTTAATCAAGAACCAAGGAGGAGGCAGGATGCAGGAGTAACAGACCAACTACAACTGTTGGTGAGCTTTTGCTTCTAGGTGGAGCTCGCTGGTCTGAACATCTCTGGCACGGGCGCCCCCAGCCGTAGGTTCTGGTAGGTATTCCTCTCATGTTATCATCACTGTGTCAATCGGAATCTGCAGCTCTATAGCTTCTTCATTGCCTGTACTACCACCCGATAGCGCTAAGGCAGTTCTTGCCATGTTGCCAACACTCGGTATTTGCCAGATGTTGGGGAAAATGCACGATGAGACATGTCCGATCCGTCCTTGTCAGATGGTGTAAGTGTGCCTCTCTGGCTGGGGATGGGGACGAAGCTGACAAGACAGGGAGAGGATTTTGTTCAGCGAAGTCTCCTTTGAGATAGCAGCTGAGCTTCACCTCAGAAACTGGAGTGAACTCTCCCAAGAAAGGCTGAACCCCAGAGCATTGCAAAGCCCAGAGGACTGGGGTTGAGACATGGAAAACACAGAGAGCGTTTGAGAACTGGTGGTGCAGCTCCCACTGGCTGCAGATCTGGAAATGGAAAGGGGAATTCCAAGTTCCCATGCTGGGAGAAGCTTCCGGGTGTCACCGAGTTCTGAAGGCCATGCCCAGGTGCTCTGCTGCCTGCATTAGCACTTACAGAGTCAATGCGCACTGCGATCTAACTAGCTCTTTCAGAGGAACACTTCCATGACCCAACCAGGAGATTTGGGGTAGGTGGGAGGCAGAGATCTGATGCCAGATCATGGCGCAAGAATAAACAGCCCAAAGCATCCTTCCCTAGTACCTTAAATCCACAGGCAGGGAAGAGCCAGAGATGAGGTCATTAGGGCCACACAGTTGAATGAAAGCTAGAGGAAATGCCACCGCCTGCAGCTGGAGCAGAGAGGTCAGGAACAGGAGGAGCAGGACAGACTAGGTACACAAGGAAAATTACATAAAGCCTGACCTTGTCCGGACTCAGATTTCCCACTTATAGACATACAAGAGGCAAAGTCCCAGGGACACCTGAAAACACACGCTTCAGTGCCAAATGTGAATAAATGAGTGCTGGAGAGCTTCTCAGAGTCCCATTCATGGATGCCATCCCCATGGAAGGAGTCTACCAAGGCCTGGGAATCACATGGTTTCCACAGGTTGTGTAAACTGCCTTTTATTATGTGTATGTAATGAGTGCCTCTGGACAGCTCTCAGCTCATCAAAGCCCCTGCTTTCCCATCTGTAGAACAGGAATGAGAATGTGTGTGTGTGTGTGTGTGTGTGTGTGTGTGTGATCATGAAGCCTTTGTGAGACATAGCATGGGTATGTGACATCCTCAACATGCTATCTACAATGCAGAGAACTCAATATATATATAGTATAAGTTATTAGCAATATGTTGTTACTTAAGACTATGGTTAAAGAAAGAGAATTACAGATCAATCTCACTCATGAACATTGATGAAAAATACTCAATAAAATACTGACAAACCGAATTTGAGATCACATCAGAAAAATCATCCACCATGATCAAGTAGGCTTTATCCCAGAGATGCAGAGATGTTTCAACATACAAAAATCTGTCAATGTAATCCATCATATAAGCACACTGTTCTAAAAAAAAAAAAAACCCACAAGATCATCTCATTAGATGCTGAAAAAGCCTTTGACAAAATGCAACATCCCTTCATGATAAAGGTCTTAGAGAGAGAAGGGATACAGGAACATACTTAAACATAATAGAGGTAATATACAGTAAACTAACAGTCAACATCAAACTAAAATGGAGAGAAACTCAAAGTGATCCCACTGAAATCAGGAACAAGACACTGAGAGAAACAATTAATAAATGGAACCTCCTGACACTGAGACACTTCTCTAAAACAAAGGACATGGTCAACAAGACAAAACGACAGTCAATAGAATGAGAAAAGATCTTTATCAGCCACACATTGGACAGAGGACTGATCTCCAAAATATACAAAGAACTCAAGAAATTGGTCATCAAGAGAACAAATAATCCAATAAAAAAATGGGATACAGACCTAAATAGAGAATTCTCAACAGAAGGATCTAAAATGACTAAAAGACACTTAAGGAAATGTTCAACATCCTTAGTCATCAGAGAAATACAAATCAAAACTCTGAGATTCCATCTTACACCTCTAAGAATGGACAAGATTGAAAACACTGATGACAGCTTATGCTGGAGAGGCTGTGAGGTAAAGGGAACACTCCTCCGTTGCTAGTGGGAGTGCAAATGTGTACAGCCACTTTGGAAATCAGTGTGGCAACTTCTCAAAAAATTAGGAAACAACCTACCTCAAGACCAAGCAATATCACTTTTGGGTATATATCCAAAGGGCGCTCAATCATACCATAAGGACATGTACTCAACTATGTTCATAGCAGCATTGTTTGTCATAGTCACAACCTAAATGTCCCTCAACCGAAGGATAGATAAAGAAGATGTAGAAGATTTACACAATGGAGTATTATACAGTGGAAAAAAATAATGACATCCTAAAATTTGCAGGCAAATGGATGGATCTAAAAAACATCATATTGCATGGTAAAGTAACCCAGACCCAGAAAGACAAATATCATATGTACTCACTCATAAGTGGCTTTTAGACATAAAGCAAAGAAAAAAAAACAGCCTACAATTCACAATCCCAGAGAACCTAGACAACAAGAGGATCCTAAGAGAGACATACATGGATCTAATCTATATGAGAAGTAGAAAAAGACAAGATCTCCTGAGTAAATTGGAAGCATGGGGTCCATGGGAGAGGGCAGGAGGGGAGAGAGGAGAAAGGGAAGGGGGCAGAAAAGAATATATAGCGCAATAAAAACAATTAAAAATGTGAAAAACAAAAGATGGAGGTTAAAATTATGAATACTTACAGAAGCCAAGTAGAAAGTGGAGTAGTGTGGCCCATTTTCCACCAAGAAGCAACACCAGCTGTTCACATTCTGCAAATTACTGGCACAAACGAATGGCCACACCTTGCAATTTTCAAAAGAAAACAGGAATGCGGATTTTTTTTTTGAGGGTGAAATTCCAATTTTGTAAGTGTTAACTCTGGATTTAAATTACAAAGAAATGTGGGCCAAATGGAACAGATCTGGGGAGTGGTGCCTGAGGCCATCATGGTGGAATCCAGTTTGAGGCAAGCTTGCAGTTTGAGGCAGCAGCCTGGGGTCTCAGGTGCCTTTGGAAGATAGAGCCACCTGTGTCTGGGGGTTAGAAAGTCTGGCCTTGGTGGTGGTGAAGGAGCAGTGGGGTAGGGGGCTAACGTTTCAAAAGGGTCCAAAGCCAGATGAACTGGGCTGCAGCAAGGAGAAGCTTTAAGTACCCATAGGTATTTACCTCCTGTGCAGAAAGACAAACAAGAGAAGTGGGAAGTCTTGCAGAGACAGAAACCAGTCATCTGGCCTAACTAGTTAATCCACTTCTGGCATTAAGGATGGAAGTTAAAACAGAATAAGTTGCAGAGTGGGAGGACCAGATGAAGAACTGGCCTGAATATGTGTCTGCCACCCCAGCCTCTAGCCTGTTGCTCCCCAGGACCTCGGGGCCAGAATCTGAAGCCACACCTGAGTTCTAGAGAGCTCAAGCTAGCCTGAGTATTAATTAATCTGGACAGGCAGCAGGTGCAGAGCTTCCTGGCAAGGGGTAGCTAGGCATTCCAGGACTTAGGTCTCAAAGACAGGAAGGTCAGCAATGCCCAGCAAGGACTGAGAAACAGTGCCCCTGCCCTAGGAGGTGTGACACTGGGAAGCAGGAAGGAGAGTCTGTTTGTCTTCCTTCACTTTGCTAGGAAATGCAAATGCCCCATTGCCCTCTCTCCCTCTGCACACTTGCATTCTGTGGCTTTGTGATGCATAATGTTTCAGAAAAAGACATTCCTCAGCTTTTCCTCAGCAGCAGAACTTTTCTTTTACATTGACATCTTGCCCTAAACCCCAACATATAGAATATAGTTTGTAAATAATTTGCATATTCTTTAGCAAGCGTGAACTATTGCTTTGGGTGGTACCTTTTTTTTTTATTGTAAAGCCCTCAGATGTGCCTAGTGGGAAACCAGGGTCCTTCGAAGGATGTTATGGAAACCACTGGCATAGTCCACTCTTTCTGGGGTACTGGGATTCTCAGTAATGAGGAATCACCACCCGCTCTCCCAATTAGAGAAACACACAGTCGAAGCATCTCTTGACATTTTATTGGCAGCTGTGAAAGGGTGGTATCTTGCATGTTAGAGAAAGAGCAATGATGCATGAAATCAGGTCCTGGTGTTCACCTGGGCTCTAGAGACTTGTTAGCCCTATGACATGAGCCAGCATTCTCTGTGTGACACTGAATAGATCCTTCTAGCTCGCAAACCTTCATCATCCAATCCTGGCTGCCATTCCCCTTGAAGAGCTTCAGAGGGAAATGGTGCTGCTTCCAAAGAGCACAGATCATGAGGTGAGGTTCTAGAAAAACCCCAATCTGAGTAGAGAAGACTGAGCTGTCACAGACCGTGCTCCATTCCCCGCGTGATTCAGGAAGGGTCCTTCCTCATCTTGGATGGCAGTCTCTCAAGCCATATAAGAGAAATGTTGCAACCTGCAACCAAAGCCCAAAACTTCTGTCTTTATGGTGTATGGCCAGATACTGTAAGGATTTTGTAAGAATTCCTGGGGAAGGGAGGATTAAAAACCATCCGTCTGCAGAACCAAACGCCATGGAGGCCCCAACCTTGAACCCGTTTAGTCCTAGCAGCTGGATCTTTTCTTCTGCATCTTCATCTTCTCAGCTCCAGCATCCATTTCTGCCTCCTCTGATAGTGCTATTCTAGCCCTAGCCTTCTTTCACAGCTTTCCAAAATGAAAGGCTTGGTTGGTTCCAGCAGCAACCATTCACGGCACAGTGTTAACTGCTCACAGAGTATTCCCATCTCCCAGGTTGCCTGCCAGCCCATAGCTAGCTGCCTCTGGGTCTAGCCATCACTAGTCAGTGCTGCCAGGAGTGCAGATGTCAGCACTTTCTACAGATAGGATGCAAGAGAGTGGGCTCTTTGCATGGCTTCCTTGATATAACCGCAGGGGTGAGAAAACCCATATGGCCAATAAGATAGAGGATCCATGAGCTTAAGGGACAAATGCTTTACATCTTTTGTCCTGTCTGATTGGGGACAAATGTTAGTCACAGGGAGCACACTAGTCAATGGGCCTGCAGGCCATTATTCCGGTTCTAACTTCTCTGTGACGTCCTTGTCTTTCAGTAAGAATGATTAAAGCAATAGAACCTCCCGAAGGGGGTTGGGAGGGTTCAGCAAAATTCTTTAGCACCAGGCCTGGCATGAGCGAAAGATAATATTTAGTTTAAAAGGGAGAAAAGAAACCTACAGAGAGTTCTCCTTCTCAGAAAATGTCCTAGGAGAAGAACAGAACAACATTGCAAGAGGAAATTCAAGTTCTGGGGAAACATGAGATGTTAGTGTTGTTCTCTGAGTGTATGAAATAGATGTGGATTGAGGCAGGCCGGGGGATGGGGGCGGGGCGAGTAGCAGCAGCAGCCCTGGTCAGAGGAGCACCAAGGTATGGGTCCCACTCTGTTGCTTCTGTGGCTGATGCTGCAGCAGCCAGCCAAGAAGTAGAATTCAACCAACTGACCCAGATTCAAGAAAGACTGGAGATTTTTGTTTCCTTTTGCTCCATTAGGTAAATTTATTTACCATTCAGCTGCAGTGTCAGTGAAGCCAGCTAGAGTAAGGAGCATTAGCGGGGCTCAGTCCTATCCAGTCCATGGAAGAGGCCACCAGCGTCAAACAGGTAGAAGCCAGTCCTAGCCTGTCATCTGTCTTTAAGGGCGATAATTCTGATCAATTTTTCTCCCCTAAACAATCCGTTATTACCCTCCCCACCCCCCTCAAGGTCTCTATTAGATATCTCCTCATATCTCTGCTTCTTACCCTGGCCAACCCTGAGCCCATTGCCCCCTAGCCTGGCCCATCACACCCTTCATTCCAATCTGGGCCCTAGTCATTTTGCATACAGACTACCACCCTATCATCTGCCCCCTAAAGGAACGCTCACCTTCAACAAAGCAAAGGGTCCTTTGCTTATTCATTGCTGAGCCCCCCCCATGGCCCCCAGTTAATTTATTTGTTTGTTTGTTTGTTGAGAGTGACTCTCGGGTAGCTAAGGCTGGCCTTGAACTTGCTTAGTAGCCAAGGATAACCTTGAACTTCTGATCCTCCTGTTGCTACCTTCCCAGAGCTGAGAATACTAGTATATACCCCCATACCCAGTTCATGCACCACTGATAATCAAACCCAGAGCCTTTCCTAGGCTGAGTATGTACTCTATCAAAACATCCTATCCTCACCCTGAATCCTCAGCTTTTAAGACAGAGCCTCAACATAGCAGGTTCTCAGCAAGTGTTTCTGGATAAAGGGAGGGGGAGGATTTCCTTTGTCCCGATTAGCAAAACCTTTAGTCAAAAAGTTAAATTATTACTGGTTAAAATCCAGACAGAAGTAAGGCTGCTGCTGAGGAAAGGAGCTGGAAGAGCTAGCTATCCTCAATTCCTGCTGATGTCCCCTTCGCACATCCTCTAAGGTTGAGCCCTGGGTTCCTCCCTGGACAAGCGAACCCTGGAGAACCGGGAGTTGAGAGTACAGCTTCTTTTCTGNTGGCAGCCTCTGCCCCATACAGAACCTCCCCATTTATTCAGGAATCCTATTCGCTCCCCTTGCACAGCTCTGTGCCACCCTAAACATTGAAGAACTGTCCTGAAACCACCCCCTCCTCTTTTGTATCCAGGAAGTACATGACTTTCAGGAACTGTCAGCTGTTCAAGGAATATAAACAAAGAACAAGGGTGCAATCAGCTCTTCGAAAAGGAAGGAATCTCAACCTGGACTGGACAGGACACAGTACCCACTTGGAACTAAAGCAGATGGACCACCACCACAATCCTTGAGAAAGGGTCCTAAGAGAGGGAGACTATTCCCTGCAGCTTCTCAGACTCAATGCCAGGTCAAAGCAGGGCCAGTGTTCCCAGATGCTGAACTCTTGAAAAACAGCCCTAGTTGCCAGCTGTGCCTTGCGATACTCCGGTCGATCTGAGGAAAGACTTCAGGCTGGGTGTCTTAGATGTCTTTTCCCAGTGCTGTGAATGGAACACCTGGGGGCCTGGGCCAACTGGGCATGACTTGCTAGTTCCTTCTCCTCTGCAGCGCTCAGTGTCTCATTCCACAAATGAGGACTGTATGTAAGATGTTGCTGAATTTGTTTGTTTCCTCCTTTGTTTCTTCAATCTCAGTTTTCTACACACACACACACACACACACACACACACTGCACAAGTTCCCCTTTCCTGATGACAAATGGTGTCCTTCTGACTGAAGAACTTCACCCCTATGTGGAGATCAGTGGATGTCGGTCTCAGGCAAGGGCTAAGGGAGGCTCTTAGGCAATACAGTGCATGAACACACAAACACAGCATGCACGTGCACCTCTTATTTATTCCTACCACCTGTTCTGCCAGGTGCTGCCCCATAGCCTGGGACAGTATGACACCATGGGGGGAGCTTTCATGAAAGGTCCTAAACCTTCGGTATGGGACAGACACTGGAGCTATAGGGTGATGTTTATCTGCAGAGTTGCACCACTCTGATTACACATTAATGGAAATACGAACTTTAGAGGCTGCCTCAGAGGACCCTCAGGAGAACCAAATAGGAAAGAAGATCTGATGGGGACACGTGACTTTCCACTTAAACCATTAATTTCAAGACTCAGCCCTATGTGGAAGACAGGACAAACATAAAATCATGTTATATTCCTTGACGTCTCAAATTGAGAATTTTTTTTCATGACACTATGCTAATATTGTTAACACCATTGGCTTATTTTTGTTGTTTTCAAATGAATTCACAACTTGGTTATTAAATTTTTCTTTTGGTCTCTTATCTGGCATCACTAGGTATAACCAACAAAAATTGTTTACAGCCCTCATATGAGAGGAGAGAGCATTCAACATTCAACTTTCTGAATCTGGGTAACCTCACTCACTGTAACTATTTGCTCCTAATTATATCCATTTAGCTACAAATTTCATCGCTTAATTCTTCTTTACAGTTGGATGTAATTCCATTGTGTGCATGTACCACATTTTCATTATCCATTTATCTGTTTGTGGGAAGCTAGACTGATTCCATTCTCTAGCCACTGTGAAGATCTCCTTATGAATTGTTGGTCAGGAAGGCCCCAGGTGCCTCCCAGATAATACATACTCTTGCCTTTCCACTTGGCTGCCTACCAAAAGTAGATGTTAAGACCCTGTTGATGAAGATAACCACAAGCATTAGTTGTAAGATACCGAGACAGCAGGTTAGAAGTGAGCTAGAAATTTCCTTCCCACTGGCTGGCTTTCACAGTGCTAGAAGATTTTATGCAGTCTTGCTGTGGCGGGGGCAGGGGGGAGACATCAATGGTCTTATCCAGTTGTAAATCCCACAAAACACAAGGTCAACCTGCTACCAAAGCTGTAGTAGTGCAACAGCTATGGGGGTGACCAACGGCTCTAGAACTGTATTTGTGAACCTTCTCCACAGAAAGAAGCACACACCTAGCTGATACTCTAAACCCATGGCTAGGAAGGTCATAGGCCCCAGGAGGGAATGTCCTGACTATTGTTTAGCTAAATTGACATGGCACCAGACTGCCTCTTAAATATTTTTGTTTCCAATCATAGGCAAATGCTACTTTCGACCTTAATCACGTAGCATTCTCTTTGCGGTGGATGGTGCTGAATGCAGAGACTCGTGGTTACTGAAGATGCTAATAAGAATTAAGTGCATCTACCCATAAATAGGATATTTATACCATTTCCTGTAAAGTTCAGTAAGCATCCAAGAAGAGGTTCCAAAAAGGACTGAATGAGCCAGAAGACTGGGAGGAGAAGGCCTGTGAAGTGCTATCTTGAGGGCATAACACAACCATCGCCAACATGATCTCACACCCGCTAAGTCTGCCTCCACTGAGTCTGCACAAGACTGGGCCTGTCAATCATGGATCAGGGAGAGGCTCAGTGGGCCCCACCACTCCCTGATGAAATATAGGCTGCTGACAGATTCTGGGACAGGGACAGCCATTGTCTTCAGTGATTACCAAATGGTGAGCCCACTAAGCTCAAATGGGTTGCTCCAAAGTGTAATAATACAAAGGCCCTGGTTAAAACAAGTCACCCGCATGCACTCACACAGAGCAAATGTGGGAAAAGGACTTGTAGGGAGAAATAATGTACCAGAATGCATTACAGATGTGTATGAATTAGTCAAAGAATAAAATAATCAATAAAAAAATAAACCACTGCTTTTGTTCCCCCACATTGTCTGTCACGCCAATTCCTCAAGGCTGTCAGTGTTTTTGTCTGTTCACATGTAAGCAAAAGCATTTCCTTCCTCGGGAGCATGAAGGACACCCTGGGCATTAAACTTCATCAGAAAGAGACAAAGTGTAAGTGAATGCTTTACAACCCATGAATAAAAAGTTGAGTAGAAAATTGTGAAACAAATTTCAAAGAAGACTCATAAGAAGATGATTCTTCATTTCTGATAAGAACTTAAGGAAATTATTTAATATGGAGATACGGAGGCAAAAAATTTTTCACCGGAATGTTTCCCCAATATTAATTAGAATAAGGAAGAATTGATGTATCCTAAATGTCAAACAACAAATGAATAGTTTAATCATTTCTAGGATGCTTATGCAAAAACCTATCAAACAACTAACAAAAAGAATAGAGAAATGATGGCAAGAAGAAACGCTAACCAGTGTTGTCTTGTCAATAGCCAAAATGACACAGCCAGTCTAGTAACTGACTAAATACCTTTTTTACTAAGCAACTGCTTGCAGAATAGCAAATGCTAGGTATTAAATCTCTGCTTCACTTAACCTAAATTCAAATGGGAAATAAGAATTTTAATCAATTTATATACAAAGAAATGATTTCATGCCATTTAATCTCTATCACACTAAAGAAACATGAACCTAAAAAGAATTATATGGAATATAAAATATTTACGATAGGGATTTTAAATGTTAGAACTATAGTTAAAATATCTTCATTGTTGATTTTAAATATTCCACATTTCCTGGGTTTATATTATTTTTAAATCATAATAATGAGTAGTTAAGGAAAAAATTCTAAGGAAGGTACTCTTTTGATTAATTTCTTTCAGCTTCCTTTCTTTTCTCCATTAAAAAAAATGATACCTCCTGCTTCACAACCTACACAAAAAACAAATGTATGCAGGAATCTTTGTGTCAAAGTCCCAATTTGGTATCTTCCACTCTATCTAGTACTTTATGCAGAAAAATCAAATATCACTCTGTAGAGAGATTCGTTTCCTTTAGAACAAACCGGGTTTAAGCACCGCTGTGACTCCTGTAGCTACAGTGAGGTGGTGCATAGGACAGTATGATGCTTAAGCAAGGGAACTGGGCTGCCTTCGTATGTCTTGATGTCCGACCCATGGACATGGTTGAATCCCCAGGTAAAGTACATAGAAAGAAGACAAGAATTCTTAGGGCAGGATCTGAATGATCAGACAAACAAAAACAAGAATAAAAAATAAGAAGACTAGAAAATAACAACAGCCAGAAAGGTAGAATGTAAAATCTCTATAGAGGAAGAGTCGGATGTGTCAGGGAAGCCCAACCAAGGCGTCATCACCNNNGGGGGGGGGGTCAAGAGGTAAAGAAGTGTTCTCTGAGTTTAGAGAAACATGGAAGGGATTGGTCACCCTTGGAGAGCCAGCTTCAATGGCAAGGTGAGAGCAGAAATCAGACTATAGGCAAGCAGGAGGGAAGATTCAGGGTCTGCACACATTGGCACACAGAAGCCCAGCTGTAAAGATAAGGACAGAGACAGAATGGGGTTGCCAAGGAACCTGGGCCTAATACTGGTTCCTTTCCACCATAGCTATGGTGATTTGAGTAGATGAACTCAACGGGTTCCCTCCACATGCTCTGGAATAGATGTGTGGTAGCATTATGAGAACCGGTTGTCCATCTCCTAATTTCTTTACGATCATGGTGACCCTCACTATACTATATTTCTTTATAAGCATATATATAGTTGTGTGTCTCTGCAAGTGTGTATGTGCATACACGTACATGTGGGTGTCTGCAGAGGCCAGAAGAGCTGATCAAATCCTCTGGAGCTGGAGTAGAGGTAGTTGCAAGATGCCTTGCCCGGGTGCTGGGAGCTGAACTTCAATCCTCCGAAAGAGCATCAAGCACTCTTAACCATCTCTCTAGCCCACACTACATTATATTTAGATGCCATGAAAGCTACCAACAACCTACTGATCCTAAACAATCACACAAATTGCTGTTATTTAGTGTAATAATATCTAACATCTGTTGATCACTAATGAGGTACCACATGAATAGCAACTCCATGAGGTAAATTATCCTCATCTAACTTAAGAAGATTCTTTGACTCAGAGAGATGAGGTAACTTGTCCATATTCGGATGCAAGTAATTATTAGAGTTGGGATTCTTGAGGCTGTTTCACTCTCACTTACCCCAAAGATAGAGAGAAAAAAATTGAAAGTGTCAGGGGAAGAAAATTTAGAATAACTTGACTATTATTGTTGTGTTTCAACTCCAGAAAAGTTCTGGCATAAAAGAATGAACTAGTATATGGGTTTTCTTTTCCCCAGTGACTCAGAGGTAAGCCAAAAAATTCCCTGAGTCATCTACTTTAGGTCCTGCTGACTCCAACAACTTCAATATATGCCTTGAAATTCTGGTTTTCTGAAGGCTGAAGCATGGAGAAGAATAAAATATTCCGGAGAGTAGACAGCATAAAGTCTACCTTATAAACAACCTTGCAACCTGAGTTCATGTCTGTAAAGCTTTGTAGAATTTGATGACGTTATTCATATGCATTATCTATTCATCTCCATGGCAAGCCTACAGTAAACAAGATGATCGTGGCCCCCGGATCTTTGCACATGCTGTTCTTTCCTGTTGGGACATTCTGTCTCCTTCTCTTTCTATGTTATTACATAGTAATCCAGCCTATCATTTCCTATGTTTTGATCTTCTTGGCTAAACAGAAGGAGAATAGTCAGACTCTCAAACAAATATCTTTGTTTGGTTCTTTACTAAATGAAATGATGACCTGTGTCTCTCCTTAGAGCAAAGAAACAGAAATATCAGCCCTTCCCTGGCTTTCTGGGCATACCAGAAATACTCAAGGATAAACTGCTTGGAGGTTTCAAAGGCCTGCACCCCTCGGTTTCAGTCAGGGGAAGATTCACTGTGATTGTGATAGAACAAAAAAGTTAGAGTTAGCTATTACCCAACTGGGGAAGAAACTGGGAGAGGAGATTTCTGGAAGGATCAGAAAAGGGATCAATCACAGTAATACAGAAAATTCAGCATTCATAGACGCCAGTGAACTCACAAAAGAGAAGTAGGAGGAGGAACCATTGCCTGTCAGAGGCTTCCCTCTCTGGGCTCCACAAATGAATTGTGGGGTCTAGGGTTGCCTGTTATCAGAAGAAAAAGCTGCAAGGGCTGGGATCTACCAGATAGCAGTGTGCCCTATCTATCCTTGCATATGAACCCAATGACCTGTCCAGAGTAACCTTGGCCACTTCTTGTTTCTGCTCTCCAAAGCTGTACAAGTTCCTCCTTCACACCAGTCTGGGACATCAACTCAAGCACACACAGTTCCCGACTGCCAAGTCAGCACGGTAACTAGCCAGGAAGTACCCATGAGAAGTAGAAGGCACTCTGTGGGAGGGATGTCAAGCAGAGTCGCCATGACCCCTTGCCCCTCCTACCCACCCAATTTTCATCACTCTATAGCTTTTGTCATCTCAGTGATGACATGTCCCCTTAGTCACTTCTTTCGCCTTGTCATTCAAGCACCACGCCCACCCTATCATCTCCAGCCTAAGCATTCTTGGCTCTTGCCATTTCTTCTGCTAGACTGAGCTTTATATATATATATA
>LOEQ01008324.1:1737-12645 GCA_001685075.1 Bramus lutescens
TTCCCACAGGGCAGGGAACCCTGACTGCTCTTTGGACAGGAGAGGGAGGGGGAGTGGGGTGAGAGGGAGGGAAAAGGAAAAAAGGAAAGTCGTTATTACTATTCTACTTTTTTTTTTTGCACACTGATTTTTGTAACATACTTTGCCTCATTCTAACTGACTGGAACTTGACCTGGCTGAGATGGCAAGGGAATGAAGAAAGGACAGATACACAGACACAGGTACAGAAATTTGGGAGTAGGTGGACTCTGCTCACTCTGCTGGATCATCACTAAATCTGCAGCAACCAAGAAGCTCAGCATATTTATTATGTACAGCACAGGGGTCAGAGTTTTGGTGAGAAGTGTCTGTAGGCAAGCAGTTTCAGTGGCCGTTTGTAGTTTTGGCACACACTGGTCAATCCTCTGTAAGCCATCTGCTCTTTATACTCAAGGCTTCCTCCACTCCTCCAATCCCTCACTATTATTGGCTGAAGTTTCCTACAGAATGGAGAGTTTTCTGGTGGAATATTTAGGGTCTTATTTTAAGTATAAAAGCATGCCTGCTGCAAATAGGGATATTTTTTATTTCCTTGTTTCCTATTTGTATCCCTTTTTATTGCTTCCTCATAGCTTAGTGTTTTATCTGAGATTGTGAGAACTATATTAATGGAGTAAGATAGGCAAGAGTGGGCACCGTTGTCTTTTGCCTGATTTTAGAGGAGCTGCTCTTGGTTTCTCCCATTTAGCATAGTGTTGGCTATAGGGTTGTCATATACAGCCTTATTTATGTTGAAATGTTTTCTTCCTGGCTTTTTTTAAAGTTCATAACTCTGAAAGACTGCTCAATTTTGTCAAATACAAATATATATCTATTGAGATAATAATTTGATTTTTGTCCTTATACCCATTTATGCATTCTGTTAAACTTGATTATTATTCATGTTGAATCATCTTTGCATTCTCAAAGGAAACATATTTGGTCATGGTGTATGATGTTCTTAACATGTTCTCCAATTTGGTTTGCAGTTTATTAAGAACTTTTGCCTCAAGCAGGGCATTGGTGGCACACACCTTTAATCCTGGCACTTGGAGTAGAGTCAGGCAGATCTCTGTGAGTTTGAGTCCAGCCTGGTCTACAATAACTAGTTCCAGGACAGAGTGAGAGAGAGTCTCTCTCTCTCTCTCTCTCTCTCTCTCTACTTTTGCCTCTATGTTAATCAGGAAAACTGGAAGGAGTGCTTTAATAATTCCCTTTGTTCAGTTTTTCTGCACTTTTGTATCAGGATATGCTACCTTTACAGAATCAGATTGGTAGTGTTCTTTTCTTTCCTACTTTATGAATCAGCTTGAAGAACACTGGTCCGAGCCTAGCTCTTCTATAAAGATTTGGTAGAATATGGCACTGGTTCTGCTCAGTCATAGGCTTTCCTTTCTTAAAAGGCTCTATTTCTACTTCAATTTCATTACATTTTATGAATTCTGTTAACTTTTCTATACTCTATTGACTTAATTTTTCCAAGTTACATTTCTAAGAATGTATCTATTTCTATAATATTTTCAAGTTTATTGGAAGATAAACTTTCAAAGTATTCTATAGTGATGCTCTAAAATATTACAGGATTATATCTAGTTTTTGTTTCATTTGTTTTTCTTAGTGGTTCAATGTACTGCTCTTTTATTTTTGTTTCATTAATTTCTTTCCATATCTATATCGTTTTTTGCTATTTGCTGCCTTTGGAACTCAATTGTTTATTCAGGACCCTGAAGTACATTATTCAACTACTGGAAATATTTATGATTTTTAGATATGAGCATTCATAACTATAATTTTCCAATTGCAATTGCTCTTTTGGCATCTCAAAGTTTTTGTACTATCATTTTTATTTAATTGTAAAAAAAATTTGTTCCTAATTATTCAATCACTCACCAGCCACTCAAGAATGTATTGTTTGATCTGTAAATATTTGTAAATTTTCTGTGATTTCTCTTGTTCCTTATTTTCTAATTTTATTCCACTATTATTACAAAATATATAAAATTATTTCACTTCATTTTTATTTGTTAGATTCCTTTCATTACCTAGATTATGACATATTTTAGAGAGATATCTATAAGATACTGAATATGCTTCACTGATGGATGAGGTGAATGTGTGAATGAAAATAATTGCCATCCCCCTTGTGAAAATGGCAAGGAAAGCCTGTTCATGAGCATCATTGTAGGTGTCAAAAAGACTCTCCCTGTAGGGAAAAGAGATTAGGCTCAACTGCAACACATCAATAATAGATGGACATATAATCAAGAAAAGTTTTTGAATGGGTGCTGAGATGAAAATATAAAAGAGTTGACAATATAAGTAAGAATCACCAAGTTCAGGGGGATTCTTGTTTATCTGGCTTGAAATTTTTGGTGAATGCAGGCCAACTGTGTATCTCAAAGACAAAAAATGAGGAATTTACACAGTTATGTAGAATCAGATATTCTCTCTTAATCATTAGGGTTTTTTTATATAAAAATGGGCTCAGCAAGCACAGATGAAACACATTTAATACATAGTCAAAAAATTGTGAGATAAATATGTATAATGTTTGGTCAAAGAGAGACACTCTGTCAAATATTTTAAAGACTGCTTAAAGTAACAACATTTTCTTCCATATCAACTCGAAATTTCTAGTAGCTTTTAAAAATATTTAAGTGTGGAGGTTTTGGTGCATACCTTTAATTCTAGCACTCAGAGGGTAGAGGCAAGAGGATCTCTATGAGTTTGAGGCCAGCTTGGTCTACAGAGTGAGTTCCAGGACAGCCAGGGCTGCAAAGAGAAATTCTGTCTTGAAAATCAAAAAAAAAAAGGATAAGAAAAAAGTTTTAAAAACTTATGGGTGTGGATGTTTTGCCAACCCGTATGTATGTAGCTGGAACTGGGGTTACAAATGGGTGTGAGCCACCATGTGGGTGATGGGAAATGAAACCATATCCTCTGGAAGAGTAGCAAGACTCCTTACCACGGAGCCATCTCTCCAGCACTATTTATTGTAGCTTTAAAAATTATTATGTGTATCATCGTCGTCATCACCATCATCATCATCATCATCATCATCATCATCATCATCATCATCATCATCATCATCATCATCATCATCATCATCATGATGGAGGGGTGCCTATATGGGTGTGCCCATGGAAGTCATGGGAAATCTTTGAGAAAGCAGCTCTCTCTTATCTTTAACATTGATTCTGAGGATCTAACTCAGAGTGTTGGAATAACACAGCAAGTGCTTTACTCGCCCCCCCCACCCCTAACCGGCTTGCTAGCTCCTCTTGTATCCTTTTTGATAACTGCTCTCCTATGTTTATAGAAAGACTAACTGATGTATTGAAGGAGTTATGATTTCTAGATAAGTGGCTGGGAGGAAACTTGGTTTACTATTGATTGCAAATTCTGCCTCCTACTGCTCTAACTCCTTTGTTTCACATGAATATAAAGGGCAGTTGACTTCCTCCACCTGAAGTGCCTTCCAGCCTGCCGAGCTCTGAGCTCAGTGGCTGACAGCAGCAAGTCCTGACAGTCTTGATTTGTCAAACTCAGGGAAGTTACCTCAGCAGAAGACCCAAGGCTCAATTAGCTGTCATCACCATTCTGTCAAGGTTACAACAATAGAACACATCTTCCCACAGTCCGCAAGTAAGTAACAAAGACTGAATTATATAATAGCTCATGATAAAGCTAATGTGAGCCTTAAGCAACAATGGTGTCCTTTATCCCCAGTTCATGTCGAAAACACACAATGCAGGAAGAATAGCTGGGAGTTCAGAGTAAACTGAAGAGTGAAAAATCAACGCTGCCTGAAAGGGAACATGAGGTATAGTAGATGTTGAAGTTCAGAGTCACCCCTTTCCCAAACCAGGGGCCAAAGTGGATGTTTGCTCATGTTATTATTGACCAGGAAACCTGGAAACTGGCACTCAGGTTAATGGGCAAAAATACTGAAGTTTAGACAGAAGCAAGATATGAATAATAATATAAGATGTGAGTGGAAAACCAAAGGAATCGAATTGAATTTTTCCCACATCTGTTTGTATAGATCATGACAGGGTGAAGTTAGGGACCTAAAAACATCATGGCCATATTGCTAACAGGAGTATCTTGATGATATTAGGGGACTCATAATGGAAGTTGTTGCATGAGCACAGATACAGGTAATGGAGTTTCTAGAATGAATAAAACCTATTGCGCTGCAAGTTAAAATTCCTATGCCATTTTACAACTTTTAATTTCATGCTGCCAGACATCTGAAATCAATGATGGCGTGTATCTAGGCTAAGCTAAAGTTATACAGCACCTCTCAAAATAAGTGCAATAAATTCAAGCCTGTTAACGTGATTAGATTTCACTTTTTTATTTATTGTGTGTGCATTTGTGCCTATGTGCATGTGCGTGTGCACATGTGTCATGACATGCATGTGGAAATCAGAGAACCACTTTCAGGAGCTGTTTCTTTCCTTCCACTATGGAATCTAGGGATTGAACTCAGGTTGCCAAGTTTGTACAGCCAGCAGTTTTACCCACAGCACCATTTCATGGCTCTCAATAGGTTTCCTTTGAAATGACATTGATTTTTCCAAAATTGTTAAATCAATAATACCCATTTAGCACTAAAGAGTTCTGGATGGAGAGCTAAGAGGCCAGATTCAGGGCAGCCCTTCTGCTTCTACAGTCAGTGACTTCCCAGCTCTGAGCTGAAATGTATTCACCTGTAAAGTATAGATTATCATGCCTACCCCACAGAGTTGTTATGGAAAATAAAATCTGAAAATCTATGAAGTACTCAGAATATAATAAACAGTCCATAAATGTTATCTTCTCCAATTCCTTTTCTTTGCCATAATTTCTCATTTGAAAACAAAATTCTTAGAATTTGTTGTGACTTTTGAGGTTACATTACATTGTAGGCAATATCTTAGCTCTCAGGGAATGTTGCTGCATCAGCTTTACATTTTGCAACGTACTGCAGTTTCATATTCTATCTGCTTGTGTCATTACTGGAACTACGCCTGACAAATCTATCTTAAGTGTGGTTAAGACTAGGGAAGTTCAAGTAAGGCATTTTGGGTGCAAATTTTAAAGACGATTTTTAAAGCTAACAATTGCTTTATTATAATGAACTCTCAAATAAAAACATCACACGCTAGATGCAGATAGTCACTCAAACACCGGCTCAGTTCCAGACTCTATACAGTTCAATGCTCTGCATTCATGATCTAATTCAATGAAATTAGAATCGCAATTCTCAAGTCATGGAGTTTCACCTTGAGCTTTACTCTTCACTATCTATTACATTTTTATCTATAGTTTTATACTTTTTGAGACTGTCCTACTTGAATACTGTACTTATATTATTTCTACCCCTCCTTGTCCCTTACATCTGTCCTGTGTTCCCTTTTGAATCCATATCCTCTTTTATATGTGTTATTATGCACACGTATGCACATGTGCATACCTGTATGCATATAACCTACTGATTCCATTTACTACTATTTAGTGTTACTCATATATGTGTGCTCAGGCATTGACCACTGAGATTGAATATTCTAAAAGGTGGATTTTCCTCAGATAAAACTGATTCTTCCTCTTTTAGCAGCCATTGATTTCCTGAAACTCTTTATCTAGCGGTGAGACCTTGTGAAATTCCCCTTATTCACGCCTTGTGAAATTCCCCTTATTGACATTGGTTTATTAATAGGTGTTATTGTGAAGATCTTATTTAGGAAATCATATCATTGAGATTTAATGGTTAATAGCTTCCCTGCCATGTCCAGAAGACACTGTCTTGCTGCAGGCATCTTGGTCATCTGACTCTTACGGTGTTTCTGCCTTTTCCTTTGAGGTGTCCCTGAACAAGAAGTGTAGGGGTTGTATTGAAGATGTACTTATTGGGACTCAGCAACCCATGCTCACTTATTCTCTGCATTATGACTGGCTTTGGATCTCTGTAAGATTCTTCATCTGTTGGAAAAAGAAGACTCTTTGAAGAGTGTAAGGACTACACTTGTCTGTGGGTATAAGGATAAGTATTTAGAACACATTTAGAAATTGTATTGGTTAAGAGAAATGACAGTAGTAGGCTCTCCTCTTGGGTCTATGATCTTTCCAGCTACAAGTTGGCTCAGTTCAGTGCCAAGTATGAATTTCCTCCTATTGAGTGAGCCTTAAGTCCAATTGGATAGCTGTGGTTACTTCGAAGGCACCACGGGGAAAGCAAAGCACTGTGATTTGGCAATAGTTTGGCTGTGACCAAAAGAAAATAAACTCTCTGAAACCTTCTAATAGTTATGTCTTGGGAATAATGAGACATTCAAGGCCTGTCTCAGATGTAGAGGTTAATGGAGATGAAAAGACCAAATAGCCAAGTTTCTACAATTCTGTCATTTAGAAACCAAAATGGCTTTAAGTGGAATGAGGTAAAACTTTCTCTACTGTACTCCTCAGCGAAGCTCCAATGAGTAAATAATTGCTGAATATAGCTATATGCCTTCCAGTAAGTCAACAAATATTTCCTGCATCTCTGCTATATGGGATAGTCTCTGTTGTATAAACAAGGACTAATATAGACTGAAAACATGAATCTGTAAAATCTCTGTTAATTCAACAACCACTGATTAGGAATGAAATCTCTTTTGTGACACTAAACTTAATTTTAGTTTGGGATTTGGACTTCCTTATTAGTTGGTAAGTTTCTAGAGTAGTTTTTACCACAAAGTTCTTTTCCAAGGGTACAAGAAAAAAGAGCAATGTCTATTTACAGATATTATAAATAGTAGTAAAAGTTGCGCTGGAAATCTAAATTTGTGCTCGTTATTTCTCCTCTATTTTTCTGTTCATAATAGGTTGAACTCTGTTTACTCAGTAATTTGATAAAGGCGTTATAGAATCCTGTCCAAGGTTGGCAACCTACTAAGAGCTGTTGTCAGAGAATGAAGTGAGGAATTATTGTTTTATTGAAAACAATTAGGCCTCTATCCAGGGAAATACACTAGGGCTTCTTCAATTTTTTATAAAAAAGTTCTCAAGGAAAACAAGTGAGAATAAAGATTCATTGAGATGATTGGAAAACACAGCGAGTTCAGAACAATAGAATTAGTATGCATTTGGACAGTAAGGAACCTGGGATATTAGTTAGACCCATTTCCTTAATTTTATAGACACAGAAAGTGATCTTGAAGAAGAGAAAGTGTTGAACTAAGAACCTTCATTAAGTTAATGGAAAGCTAGAAATCAATCTCTTATACCCCATGATAGACTAATCTTTCACTAAGTTAAACAATTCTGTAACTTCAGAGTTTTAAAAATTGAATCTCAGGTACAATAAAGAAAATACGTTTAGCAGATGAACAGTTTAAAGTCACCGAGGCGAACAATGAACTTTCTGCAAGGGTCAGTGACAGGAAATGAATAGGTTCACAAGATCCAGACTACAAAGCTTGGAATTGCAGTCAAGGAACTGGATGGACTTCCAGTTTTATAGATGACAGCTCTTTACTATTATTATTATTTTTGGTTTTAAAGCCTCTGAAAAATAATCTGCAGTTTGTTCTAAGCATTGGTTTCCATCTCTAATTTCCACACGTTTTACAGTTTAATTCACATAATATTTACATATTTGCTACCAATTTTAAGCAGATGACTAGCAACAAATTATTATCATATTAAGCAATTCATTTTAATTAAGGGAGGGTGTTGAGATGTTCTTTCCTTCCTGGAATCGTCGAAGCCTATCGTACAGTTTCTTGCCTGTCAATGCAAGACTAAGTAGAAGTTATGGTCAATATTTACCATGCTCAGTGTGACTTGAAATATTCCTTGTCATAAAGACCAAATTACCAATTTCCTGCAGAAATTCCCATTGGTCATATGAAAATCTGTTGGCTGCTTAACTAGACAGTAGGAATTTACTTTGTCCACTCTCTTCATTACCTTTACATTCCCTATTTGACTAAGTATAATTACTTGAAATTTCTCACTTTGCATTATTACCTATATATAATTCAACCATATTAGGTATTTGAGTTAACGTGACAAGTTTTAGAAATACAAGTTCCATGAGTAAATACTAGTGTTTATCCATCACTCACATCTAAGGGTCAGTTATTTTACTCAGACTGATTTCTTTCCAATAATTTTCTGGGACTAGCAAAGCGAAAGTATGAATAGGAGTACTTTGGGGGTGATTTCGGAAGCATATTCTTGTATGAAAAATCAAGAAGAAGCTATTGAGAAGATTTTCAATGTAGATGATTACGTGAAGTATTGCTCAATTGTAGATGGGAGTGTTGAGACACGTATTCTGCTGTGGATGGGTACCCCTGGTATCCTAACATTCTATGTGATCAGTATATTTTAAGAGCGATTATATTGTTTCATAGTTATCTGTTTATTTCTATTTGCAACTGAACTGCAGTTCCTTGACTGCAAAACTTAAGTCACATTTGTCACTTCATTGTCAGTACCTAGAATGGGTGCTGGCACATAACAGGCAGGTAGCAAATATTTGTCAAGTTGATGAATGAGTGGAAAAGGAAGCTGGAAGAGTGCCAAACATTATAATTACTTAAACTTTTCCAAGGGAACTTCTAGTCAGGCAGTTGTTTTTCTAACCCTTTTTTTTTAAACTTGACAGATTTAGATTGTATAGCTTTTTCCTATCACAATAGCAACATACACTAATCAGAAATACCATGTTTTCTATTATCCGTTCTGGAAAATAGTCTTGTCTTCGTGTATGTGTGTGTATGTGGGGTGGTGTTATAGTGAAAATATGTCTGGATCAGTGGTTACTGGATAAACAGCGTTTGTATCCATCGCTGTTCTGACACTATTGGACTGAAGTAACTTTGCAATTTAGAACCCTCATGAAAGTAACCCATGGCAAATATCAATATCAATCAATTTCTGAATATTTCCAGAACACCTCTGCTCCTAACATGTAGCTAGATACCCTCTGTGGGGAATATGAAAATGATATTATATTAAGGACTACGCTTGGATATGTTTCATTGCCGAATTAACCTTTGACATCTCAATGGTTCAAAATAAAAAGACAAAATCTGCATGTTGTTCATGTTTTATGTCCTTCCTTCTCAGCAAGTCTTCTGCCACATGATCCTTCAAAGATGTAGGCTAACGGAGGCTTTACCGTGCTACAAAAGTACTCTCTAATGACAGCAGAAGAAATTTGATAGAATCAGACAGTGATTCTCAAGTACTTTGGCTTGGAGATTAATTTGGATTCACTGCTTCTTATTGGTAATGACTAGTATCACAGTCTCACATGATTTCCTGTGGGCGTGGAAGGGAGAACAAAGATATTTCATGGTCACTAAATATGTACATTGTAGACATTTCAACTCTAAATACAAAATAGTTTCTGAGAAGGGAAATAATAATTGCATCTTTATCATAAAGCAAGGAAATGTAAAACATGTGTGTGATACTCCTTACATTTCCTTAAGTCCAGGAAAACCTATACATAGCTTGGAATCACTTTTCAGAGACTCCATGTTTCAAGAATTGAGAACCAGAGAAGTGCAGGTAATAGGGTTAGGGCAGCAAAGGGCAGTTAAGGTTGTTGCCACCCAGGTTAAAGCTACCATAGGAAAAGATCAAAGGTCATCAATGGTTTATTTGCTGAGGAAAATGAAGTTGAAGTCTGGCTTCGCAATAATGGATAATTCTGCTGGATAATGAGCTCTAAGAGCCAAAGTCCTTTGAGTAAATCTCTGGAATTTATGACCAGAGTGAATGAATCATGCCCTATTCCAACAAGGTACTTGAACAGAAAAGTAACTTAAAAGAATTTTTGGAGCAAATAATATTTTTAATAAATTTTTGAAAGTTGAAACTATTTTAATACCTTCATTATATTTTCAAAAATATGCACTTAGAATTATAATAATTAAATCTTATCAAGCCAATAAAGTAAATAATAGAAGAACAAAAAACCACAATTATGAAAGCACAGGTAAGCGAGAGTGTTAGGAAAGAACTAAACACATTTCAGTAATTCGCCAAAATCCTAGATGAATAAGGAAGAAAACAAAGAACAGACTGTTTAAAACCACCAGACAAAACCCAACAAAATAACAAGAATTATTATGCTTTACAATAATATTCCAAATGTACATGAACTTAATTACCCAGTTCAAAGATATGGAGTGGCCGGTTGGATTAAAATACTGTTGTTGTTGTTTTTTTTCTTCAAGAAACCCATCTCATCAGCCAAGATATTATAAGACTGAACCTAAGGGTTGGAAAATGAAATTACAAACAAATTGTATCTGAAAGTAAGAAGAAATAATCATTGATTTCTGTCAAAATTTACTTTATACAAAAACTTTTCAAAAGAGACAAAGAAGATCACGATATCATGCAGAAGGGAACAGTCTATCAAGAAGACATAATTATAAATGTACATTCATCAAATGTCAGTGTAAGCAGTTTCACAAAACGTGCTCATTTTCTGTCTTTTTGTCTCCCTAGATCTGTTCTGAGCACTTCATATGAGTGGAGTCATATATATGTTCTTTTGTGATTGAATTATGTTACTTATTGTAAAGTATTTAATATTTATTCATGCTGTATCATATATATTTAAAATAATATATGCATACCATGTTGCCACATGGCAGATTGGTGCAAGTCATTGGTATCAGAGTGTTAGATATCTTCTTTGGGGTTCAGATGAGGGAGTTGCACCTTTTTTCAAACTGATGTACCCTGTAAAGTATCAGTTTCCTAGTACGATTTTGGTATGATCATATAACAATATAGTCCCAGTTCACTCTACTAAGTGTAAAGCATAGAATAATCTTCAACTTCATTAATTTTGGCTTTCCTTTATTTTTATCATTTATTATTATTATTATTAAAATT